>CAKNXH010072742.1:0-26185 GCA_932178445.1 Andricus quercusramuli | reverse complement strand
TGCAGGAAACCCACCCCTTGGACAAAATCAAGGCCCTGTGGGAAACCCTCCCCTTTTAAATAATGCCCCCCTCGCTCAAAATGCCGGTTACGCTTACCAGGCACCCTACCTTAATCTGCAAGCATTGCACACAATTCTCAATGCCATCCCTATTCCCCTACGTTCACTTCCAGAGTTCCAAGGTCGTGACTATGAAGACCCCACCGTCTTCCTCAATCAAATGGAACAATATTTTCACAATCAAGGATCTCCGGCCGAGCAACGGATTACCCTAGTAGCCCAAGCTCTAAAAGATACTGCCGCAAGATGGTGGGAGATGTACCGTGGTCTCCCCTTTGAATGGGCTCGTTTTCGGGAATTATTCCTACAAAAATACAATGGGGCCAATACAGTAGGACGCCTCACCTCCCGACTATACTCCCAAAAACAAGGAGACAAAGAGCCCGTTTGTCTCTTCCTTCACAAAAAGTATCTACTTTTTCAACGCCTACAAGCCCATGCCCCCGAAGAAGCTAGGGTCGCTACGCTCCTAGAATTGCTACGTCCAACAATTCGTCGTGGCATTAGGGCTTCCCAACCAGTCGATTTCAACGCCCTGATGACCAGAGCAGTAGAGGCTGCATTCGACGAAACCGAAACAACCCAGACCTTCAAACGGGTTGAACGTCAACAGGAGTCTGCCGAATCCACCCCCTCACGCCGACTACCAAAATGTTGGCACTGTCCGGGCAATCACTTTAACCGTGACTGCCCTGAGAATAAACAGGAAGTTCCCCCTAGATCATTCAAACCCTCCCAGGAAAACTGGAGACGGGGGGCGCCACCCGGGCCAGCCGCCCCCCAATAAGACTTCAAACCACAAAAAGACGTTTCCGGTTTGTGCCCCACTTCCGAGTAATTCTTAACAATCAAGAACTACTAGCCCTTTTTGATAGCGCTTCCACGGATGATTTCGTACAGCCCCAGTACCTAACTGAAGCCAAACATCGGCGAATGAGGCCTGGGCACGATAAAGTGGACATAGCCAAATCCGGAGCGTTCCTTAATGTCCAAGGTACTGTCGAACTAGAAGTCACAGTGTGCGGACATCGTACAACAAGCACCTTCTTCGTTAGCGATGAAACCAACGATCCCTTAATCCTCGGAGATCCCTGGATCGAGGAACAAAGGGCAGTTTACGATCGACCTAGAAAATGTGTTTACGCTGGAAAAAATCAACGTTTTACGATTTATTGCGAAAATACAACTCCCCCACCCACCTTGAACGACCCAGAAATTGCCCAAGCCCTGGCGGAAGTCCCAATCCAGTATGCCGCCAAATTTCAGGACACCCTTCAACGGTTCCAAACGATCGTAAACCCCACTGGAATACCCACTCAAACCCATTCAGCTGAGCATAAAATCGAGCTCACCACTACCCAACCCTTTCGGCTACGTCCCTACCCATGCTCAGAAGAAAAACGCAAGCTTATCTGGGAACAGGCACAACAGATGTTAGCCGATCAAATAATTGAGCCTTCAAATTCTCCTTATAGTTCCCCAGTAGTCATCGTAATACGTAAAAACGGTAAACCCCGTTTCTGCGTCGACTACCGCCGCTTAAACGCCATTACTGTCGATACCTCCCAAGAGTTACCACACATCCATGATACTCTCAAAGGCCTTGGAAACGCCCGCATTTTTTCTACTATCGACCTCCGTAATGGCTACTCGCAAGTTCCGATGGAAGAAAGCTCAAAAAAATATACTGCCTTCACCCTTCCCCAAGGAGGTACCTATCAATTCAAGGTTATGCCGTTCGGCCTGAAAAATGCCCCCAGTACGTTCCAACGGCTAATGTCCCAAACTGCCCTTGTTGGATACATTAATAAATTTTGTATGGTGTACCTAGATGATATCATCATTTATTCTCAAACCTGGGAGGAACATCTTCATCATGTTGACCTTATATTGGAACGTCTCAATATGCCCGGTCTGAAGTGCTCACTGGAAAAAAGCCGCTTCGGAAAAACCTCAACCGATTTTCTCGGTCACGTTATCACCGCCGAAGCCAACTTCCCTCAGAACGAGCACTTGAATGCTGTACTTGAAGCTTCCCCTCCCAAGTCAAAAAAAACTTTATAAAAGTTCCTAGGTATTTGTGGATGGATCCAAGAATATGTCCCCCACTTTTCCATTACAGCCGCACCTCTTACGGATCTCCTCGGCAAACAAGGCAGTCGATGGAACTGGACCCCAGAAGCAGAACGTGCTTTCGAAAATGTAAAAAATCTCTTTAAAAAGCCCTTGCGTTTAGGACGCCCTATCCCCGGACTACCCTACACCCTACAAACTGACGCAAGTACCATAGGGATGGGAGCGGTATTCTACCAAACCAAGCTAGACTCTACCCGAAGCATTATTAGTTACGCTAGCGCCAAATTTTCTCTGACTCAGTCTCGTTACGAAAAAAACGAGCGAGAATGCCTCGCTATCATTTGGGCCCTCAATAAATTTGCTGCTTATCTACAAGGCCGTCCCTTCGTCCTTAGAACCGACGATGAAGCAAACACATGGCTACATCGCGTTAAGGAGACCCGGGGCAAACTCAGACAATGGGCTTGTCAGCTAGGAACTCATTCTTTCACCGTCGAAAAATGCCTAACGAGTCAAAGCCTACTCCCTGTGGCCCTAGCAGAAGTTCCGTCCGGCATTAAGATCGAAGAGGATCCCTTCATCGATGAACGCCTGCTGCCCCCTGAAAATAAAAACCCCACGTCCGGACAGCCACCGTACCTTGCGTCCATGAAAACACGTGATCTGTATGACGACATTACAAGTGCTCAACAGGCAGATGACGAAACGTGTAAACTTGCCTCCAAATATAAACAGCTTGCGTCACTACCGGTTCTTACGGAAAAAGAAGCTGTCTTTTTCCAACAGCATTCCCTTAACTCTGGTGGTCTCTGGAGAGCCAGTGGAACAAACCCCTCCACCTGGCTTCTCTACGTCTCAGGCATGGCCCGGGAGTTAGTACTTGATGAATACCATGACTCCGGACTTGCCGGACATCCGGGTATGGACGAGACCCTTCGAGCCATCCAACAGCGTTTTTTCTGGCCCAAGATGAGAGAGGACATCAGGGAATATGTACAAAGTTGCCATCTTTGTGCTTGCTGCAAACCCCTCAGGACCGCCCACCGTGACCAACAACGCCCTAGGGAACCAAAAAACCCTTGGGAAACCGTCGCCCTTGACCTAATGGGACCTACCCCCGATCGGGTAGAGGAAAAACCTGCCTTCTTGTAATAACCGACCTCTTTTCAAGATGGGTAGAGGCCTTTCCCCTCAGTAATGCTAAAGCTCCTCAGATTATCGCCATAGTAGAACGCGAAGTTTTCCGTCGTTACGGTTATCCCAGAGCCCTACTTACCGATAACGGGCCCCAATTTACGGGTAAAAATTGGATCGAAGCTTGCCAAAAATGGTCCACCTCCTGCTGGACCACCCCCACGTACCACCCTAGAGCTAACCCAACTGAACGCCGTAACCCAGATCTAAAAAAAGGCATGAGGTTACGCCTGACCGTGCGCCCCCACAAGGACTGGGATCTCCACATCCCCGAGATCCTTTATAACACCCGTACTCGACGTAACATTGCAACTGGGCTCACTCCCAGAGAAGTTCTTTTCGGAGCTAACCTCAAACGCCCCGGTGAATGGACCTTCCCAAAACCACCCACGCCCACTGGCAGTTCCAGGGACGCCCGGATCCATCAGGTGAGGCAGCATCAGGCTCAGTACCTAAGGAAAAAAGCGCCGAACGAAGCTGCCAAAGAATCCGCACAGCAATACGAAATCGGAGACCAAGTCTTTGTCCGAAACCACCAGCTCTCGGATGCCCAAAAGGGCTTTAATGCCGCTTTAGCCCCACTACGTAATGGGCCTTTCACTATCCTAGAACGGATTAGTGGACAGGTCTACGAGATAGACCTCATCGATCGTGTCGCAAAAATGCACACAGCTCAGATCTACCCCGCACACCCCCGCAAAAATAAATGCGTTGTCACGCAAAAGAGTGACCCTACTGTCACTCCAGCAAGGTCAGCTCTTCCTCCAAAGAGTAGTCCCAGATCTGCTCGAGAACCCTCACTCACATCTACCTCAATATGCGACCTTCCTGTCGACCCAATCATTGAGAAAAACTCTAGGCCCCCAATGGATACCCCTGATATCCAGGTCTCACAAAACCATAGGCCCCCAATGGATACCCCTGATATCCAGGTCTCACCAAACTCTAGGCCCCCAATGGATACCCCTGATATACAGGTCTCACAAAACTCTAGGCCCCCAATGGATACCCCTGATATCCAGGTCTCACCAAACTCTAGGCCCCCAATGGATATCCCAGATATCCAGGTCAACCAAAACGAGGATCCTCTTCCTCAAAAGCTCTCATCACTGCCTGGTAAGGCACCCAGACTGCACACTGGACCCACGACTCCCTTAACCCCTCGAGTCTACCGACGACACAGAGGACGCCCAAGAAAAATGGCCCAACCAAGTCCGGTGGTCAGCTCACAACCCAAAGACCCTCCGGCCCAGGAACGCCGTAGAGGGCGGCCTCTGAAAAGGCCCGAGACCGATCCGTTGATCCAGAATCTCGACGAAGACCCTCCGGCTCAGAAACGCCGTCGAGGGCGGCCCAAAAAAAGGTCCCAGATCATACAAGACCCTCCGGACAAGGAACTCCGTCGAGGGCCGCCTTCACAGTGGCCCCAGGATGCTGACACCAGGAAGGAGAACAGGATATCTGATTCTCCGCCACCAGGACGATTTTACGATCTCCGACCTCGGCGTTAGATCTATTGTAAAAATGTGTATATTTCTTAGTCTTAATTTTTTCTACCTGTATAGATATAAGTATTTGTCACTTTAGCATTCAAGTGTAATTTCCGCATTTTTTCCTATTTTCCAGAGTGATGTTAGAACGCCTCAGGCGATGAAATACCCTGTGGATTGATGTCCGCCAAATTATATTCATGGTTATAAATAATATTTATAACCACGAATAGTATTTGGCAAACATCCATGATTCTTTCTTTCATCGCCTGGGCATCCTAACCCCACCTGTCAATCGACTTAGAATAATTTCATGCACGGCATTTAGTCCGAAAAAGTTAAAGTCCCTCTAAAAATCGACAGCGCAAGCGCGGCTGCGGTTATCGATCACGCTTGTAGACATTTGCTTGGCGAAAACGCGCCAATCGTGCGAAACCTGTATCCAGAAGCATCGCGAAAAGATGCTCGCTTGTTAATTTTCGCACAGCGACCGCGGGCCAATACCCCACTCTCTTACACCGTGAGAAGTGCGCCGCCGCCCGAGCTAGCCTTTAAGTATAGCGCGTTTCGAGACTGAGGGACACTTCTCCCCGAGTCCCCCTAGTGTGAACATCTCCGCTACTTAAATAAACCCAAGTTTTTAACCTTACATTGCCTACCTCCTTTTTTCTAACACTCGTATGCCACCTCCACAGCAGCGTCACACCCGATCTCCGTTACGGAGAGTACTACTCCCGTTACGGTAGCCATTGCCATCAACGGAACAAACCCCATCTTCGCCCTGTACACCCTGGACCACCCGAACCATTTTCCCCCGTCTTCGAAGCGACCCCCGTTACGGAGAGGATTACTCCCGTATCGGCGGTAATTGCCGTCACCGCAGCGTCGCCCTGGACACCCCCCTCCCCCGCTGTTCTCAAATAACCAGCCCTTCCCGCACGAATTAAATAAAGTAATCCCAACTTTATTTAATTTTTAATCGAATAACTTTTTAGATCAGTCTCAACCCACAGACTGACCTCATATTTGTCAAAGTTTATTTATATATTTAATTATGTCATACCGGCGTTTGGAACGTAGTGAAAACTCACTTCCGGATTTTACGCGATGTGGTATTATAGCCAAAAACAGAACAAAATATTCGGCTTTTGGACTCCATTGTAGAGAAGAGCACTCCTGCTCTTCGGCACGGTTGATTAACGTCTTGACTTGGAGGTTTTTTTTTTGGGAGCATCCCTGGACCCTTTCCCGCGACTGCTTATTGAGTAGTGAAACCGTATTCAGCAGAAACCCTAGGTACAGGGCCGCAGCAGGAAACACGTGTTACGACCTAGTGTTTAGCAATAACTTTGTGGTTCTTTGGATTATGGTTAAAATTACCATGGTGTTCTTTAGTTCCAGTGAAAATAAATCTACCATTCTGACCTATATAGCACATATCACAATTTAAACATTGAATTTTATATACTACATTAGTTACTCCAAATTCTTTTAATTTCAGAAGACAATGTTACATTATCGTTTCTCTAACCGGGGATAAATTTTGTGATCATCAATACTCTGAATTTAATTATGACTGCAGTTGGCTGATCTTAGTTAATGATCTTTAATTTACTAAAAATTATACTAATTTTTAGTAATGGTAATGTTGCATTTTAAACTTATCTCAATGATATTTATTTTCATACAGACATCCGTTCAACTTGCGTTCACATTTTTCTGTCCAGTAAATTGCAACCAAGGATATAAGTTGATTCCAATACTGATAGGATATAAAAGCTAGCCCTAATCATTTTATAACTAAACTTGATGATTAAATAAACAACAATTGAGTAAGATTAATTCTAACAATAAAAATTCCCACTAAAATTTAAATCGTTATTTGACGACAAACATGAAGAATTGTAAATTCACTCAAGGGAGAGGTGGTTGCGTAATTTTTGTGACTTGAATTCAATTTTGGAATTGATGATTTTATCATGGATTGGATTCTTCTTTCCTTCCCTCCTTTAGATACTGAGATACCAAAACTTTGTTCGCACAACGAGGTCTTTATTGTTAGATAAAGTGCAATGTCGTTACGAATTCCATTCTGATTCCATTCTTTTTAAAAAATGAAATTGGAATTCCCCATTTGAATTTCGATAGTTAGTGCAACCATGTACAACGAGGCCTTTATCGTGAGATCAATTTCAAGGTCGTTACAATGAAAATTGCACACACTAAATTATCATTCTTTAAATTCCCCACACTGAAATGCAAACATGCACAACAAGGTCTCCATAGATATATGTATTTCAAAGTCGTTACAAAATTTTGCATTACACTAATTTATAAAAAAAATAAAATAAAATTTCCATAAACTCACTTCTACTATTTTAATTCAAACAGAATTAGAATAGTATTCTTGAAGTGTCGTAAAAAGATGATGAAGGAGAATCCTGACTAGTAGCGTCCTTTGATTGATGCTTTGAATTATTCAAATTTCTGTCTTCAATGAAGGGTAGATCATTGAGACCAAGAGAAGCTCCTTCCTCGTACAGGGTCGGGTAAGAAGTCCATCGGTACTGATACCGGGATCGAGATGTAAAGTGCATTGGTACCACGGTATACCTACTCATCAGCCGATGGCGCGCGCAACCGATCGTATGATCGAATGATTTCGTGAATCATCCCTTCGTTCCACCTGCTTTTTCATTTATGAATCAGAGGCAGATCAATATAAATATTCACCCGTAGCTTTACGATTTTATTCTCATTATGGAAATGGAACAGACCGTCTCAACAACTTACCATTGAATGGAATAGATATAAAAGATTTAAACTCAACTTGGCGAATCATGTGTGTATTTGTTTATTTAGATAAAGAATCTTTAAATGTTTTAATTTCATTATTAATCTGTGTTTGGATAAATTCTATTGGATAATTATTCAAAGAAATAGTATTTTTTATAAATTGAATGTTGTATTTATGTAAGGATTCATGTGATGATTTTGAAGCTGTGTCAACAAGATTTTTTACGATAGCTATTTTGTGTTGAATTAAACGGTTATAAAGATAGTTTAAGTATCTGCCTGAATAAGTATATATCTTTTCAATACCAATCAGTAATGTGTAAATTCATTTCTAGGATGATACGAATTAAACTGATTTGAAACATAATATAATTCATCCTTTGGTAAAATAATGAAAGTATCGTCCACACTGTAAAAAAAATTGTACCACTTACATAGAATGGTAAATTACCAACAAAAAATTGGTGAAATTTTACTACTCTGATTATGGGATACCACTTGCATGTTAGAAGTTCCAACCAATCTTGTAACTTTACCACTTTGAGACTGACACTATAGCAAGGCGTTGTAGAAGTACAGTTTCTGCTTGTGAATCTGTGACTTTCAGAGTAGGTAATAAATGGACCTACTTTCAGAGTGTTATTTTTTTGACGCTGGTAAAAGTACAGAAATTGATGAAAATTTCTTTTTCCAACGTAATCTCACGCCTTGAAATTTGATAATTGATAACGCGGCGTACTTGCCACCGGGGTTTGGGGTTGTTGAGTCTTGGCGGGCCGCAGGAGACCCTCTTCCAATTCCCCGAAGTTTTGGGAGAACAGGTTGCACCTCCGATGATGGGCGAAATCCTCTGCCTCTCATCGTTGTTTTGGGACCTGGGGTTAGTCCACCATTGGAAGGATGAGTCTTTGCCTGGTCCTATCACTGAAGGATTAATGGGTCCCTGAATTATTCGGCCTCCGAGGAGACTAAATCCCATGGGTCTATCCCATTTGACTTGCCTCGATTCAACTTACTTACATCCTCGCCCCCGGGCTTTGACGTTGTTGGTTCTTGTTGGGTCATAGGATACCCTCTTCCAATTCTTCCAAGTTTAAGGAAAACGGGTTGTACTTCTGATGATAGGCGAAATCCCCTGCCTCTCATCATAGTCTTGGGACTTGGAGTTAGTCCACCATTCAGCGGGCCAACCTTAACAATCCCCTGATTCAGATAAATTCTCGGGTCCATAGGGTGTCCCGCCACCAATGGGACCCTCCTAGTGTCACACACCGGCCCCTTTGCAGACTCCACGCAATCTCTTGCTCCGTCTGAGTCCCTCGAAGTCTTCTTCTTCTTCTCCCTTTTCGCCCGTTTCTTCTTAATGGCACCTTTGGCTACGTCTAGGTCTCCCAGACTCCATTGGCACATGGGACAAAAGAGGAACGGGTGAGATAGGTCCTCTTCGGTGGTACTCCCCTTTTTCGCCGGCCTGAGATTGGTTCATTGTTCCTGGGGAGTCGTTGGATTTCGGGGATCGGGATTGTTCCGGAACTCCGGAGAACTCTAACTGAGGAGGAACTTGGAGCCCCACGGTCGGAAGCTGGTTTTTGTTTCGGGGCTCTACCCCTTTTCCTAGGTCCATCCATCGGTTTGCTGAACGGCACCAGGGTCGCCCGACCTCTCAGGCAACACGGCTCGAGTCCTGCGCGCGGCCAGAATTCCTTCTCCCGCGGTTTCGGAAAAGGTTTGCGTGTCGTTCTTCGGTACTTTCTTCTTCATCCGTACCTAAGGAAAAACGAGGCGCGTTAATTTTCAAGTCATCGACCGACCAATGATACTTGCGATCCTTCACCTGAACTTTCTTTTTATTTCCCGTCGCACTTAATATCATATAAACCACTGTAGAAATTACCTCCACAATTTCAAACGGACCGTCGAATTTAGGAGCTAATTTCTTTGTAATAAAATCTAGTGCGGATGATAGAACATGAGTTTTACGCCAGACAATGTCACCGACTTTATAACGGATATCACGTCTTCCACGGTTATAGTATTTCGCATGACGATCTGACGCTATTTCTAGGTGATAGGTAACTAAATCGCGTAATGCGGGTAACCTTCTAGTTCTATCCTCCCATTCTTCTACGGCTAATGGTATAATTTCTGGGATCTCTTCTACTTGGCTTTTCAATGAACTAGCCAGTCTGGTCTCTCTGCCAAAATCCAAGAACGCTGGCGACACGCGAGTAGAACTATGTACTGCCGTTTTATAAGCAAAACGAAAATCTGCAATATGCTTATCCCAATCACGATGATCGCTTTCAACAAATGAAGCGATCATGGTTTTCACCATTATATTTACTTGCTCAACCGGAATTGCTAGCGCATGATACGGCAGAGTAGTTAAGTGGCGAATACCAAGCTGTTCGGCAGCTTTTGATATAAATTTGTTGATGAATTCCGTGCCATTGTCCGTGAACAAGATCTCGGGAGCTCCACATCGGAAAACTACACAATTTTAGAAAGCCTTCTGTACGTTCACGACATTAGCCTTCCTTCACGGGACACATTCTATCCACTTTGTAAACATGTACTGAAATATGAGTAAATATCGATAATGATAACGACTAGGCGGAAAAGGACCCATGATGTCTGCTGCAACCGCCATTTATGGTTGTTCTATCACGCGTTTTCCCATAAGCCTCACCGGGCCAGCCTGCTCAACCTTGAGCCTCTGACACGTGGAGCAGGACTGAACATGAGTGACTACGTACTTATACATTCCCAGCCAATAATACAAAAAGGCCATACGCGCGTGAGTCCTTTCTACTCCGAGGTGAACGGAAGAAGCTTCATCATGTGCTTCCTCTAAATTTTTACCCCGTAGCTCTGAAGGTAAAACTACCTTCCAGGCCTCAAGATCTGGTAAGAGTGGGTCAACGAAGGAGTTCGGTCTATGACAATACAATCTTCCAATCAGGAAACTGCGTTGGTCTTTCTTGAACATTCTTGACCCTTCGCAAGTACCAGGGGTCATCAGTCTCCTTGATGGAACTCACTACTTCAGTATCTGCCTCATAAATACGAGACAAGGCATCCGGCACGTGATGTAAGGAACCGTTCGTATGTTTAATAGTTACCTGATTTCCAAGCAATTCCGTAGCCCACCGCATCAATCTACCGGTTCGATCTTTTAAGTTACACAACCAGCGAAGGCTACTGTGGTCAGTTATTACTTTGAAAGGGTAACCCTCAAGATAGGGCCTGAATTTTCGGGTCGCCCATATCATGGCCAAACACTCTTGCTCAGTTACAGTAAAATTCCTTTCAGATGGGTCCATCGCCCGACTGAAATCTGGTCGATCTAACGTGGGAGCGGAGGTCAATGCTGTTTTTAACAGCTCAAAGGACTTTTGCTGCTCTTCGCCCCATATAAATCGACGACTTTTCTTTAACAGACGAAACAGAGGCTCAGCTATAGCAGCAAAAACCTTTACAAATCTCCGGTACCACGAGACCATTCATAAAAATCGCCTAAGCTTCTTCAAGGTATTTGGGACCGGGTAACCAGTCACTGGTTCGACCTTTTCAGGTTTACCATATACTCCAGATACCTGAACTCCTTACAACAGAATTCACTCTTTTCCCTATTAATGGTAAGGCCAGCATTGACTATAACATCTAGAACACGCCCAAGCCAATATAGATGTTTATCAAAGGTTTCGGTGACTATGATGATGTCATCCAGGTACGAAAATACGTGAGGTTCGAATTAAGGTGTGATCAACCCATCTAGAAGGCGTTGAAAAGTAGCCGGAGAATTTGACAGGCTGAAGGGCAATCGAGTATATTGGTATAGGCCCTTCCCAGGAACAGCAAAAGCAGTAATCTCCTTACTCTCTCTAGACAAAGGGATCTGGTGAAAGGCCTGACTAAGATCGATCTTCGAAATATATTGTGCTAAAAGAAGTTTGTCGAGGAAGTCAGTCATGGTTCGCATTGGATAAGCATCCTTTTTCGCAACCTCATTCAATCTACAAAAATCGATACAAAGCCTGAAACCACCGTCGGATTTCTTCGCCATTACAACTGGATCACTCCAGCCATTATCAGAGGGTTCTATTAAACCTTCTTTCTCTAGCTTATCAGCAGATTTCCTAAGGTCCTCTAAAACCTTAGGTGATTATCTACGATAATTCTGCTCAATTGGCGGGTGCCCTTGAACATCTGTTACATGTTCTGTTAGATGAGTGGCTGGCAACTTTTCTGGCATAGGGGGAATCTTTTCGTCTAGGAGTTTCTCTAATAACTCCAACTGATCTGGTTGTAATTCCTTGAGACCAGCACAGGACATGGGTAGTCGCGACGAGTCTTCGGAGACAAAACGATAATACGACATATCATCAGGACTTAAACTAACTAAACTTACATTACTATGTAACGAATTATTAAACGTAGTAACTTCTTCTCTCTGCTCCTGAGTCGGGTCCGAACTCAAACGATTTCTTGATTGCTCTAACTCTAGATCTAAACTTATTCCATCACCCACATAAGAGTGCCAAAACACTTCTTCGATTCTCCAAATTATTTTCCTATATTTTACCTCAAAGTCAAAAATCTCAGCAAAATCATGCTCTAAGAGTACGTCAAAATCAAAAGTTGTGGCGAAACGAACTTGCATATGATGCTTATAACCCAGAAACTCGACTAACAAGCTAACCATCCCTAAGGTTTCCTCCATTACTCCATTTGGGTAAACTGCGCCCAAGTGTCCGAATGAGGAGGTAGACCGGATCTTAAAGTCATCCACCCTCAAGCGTTTCCCGGTTCGGACCAAGAACTTCCATATCAGCTCATGGTGGATGCATCACATTTACTACAAACATGACAACACTTTCGTAGTGGTTTAGTACACGCCTGAAAGAAATGTCCATCCTCACCACAGTTCCAACACCCCGGTCTCCTAGCAAATTTTCTCTCAGTATTTCCTATAGCGGAAGACGGCAATTGTGGTGGAGGATTGGTGGTAATCGGTGGAAACTGTTTCCTGGCGGTCGTTGATGTGATGAAAGCAGAAATCGAAGGAATTCATCCGGGCAAACCTATGTTAGGCACACTTGGGGCCAACGGAGGTGGGGGGTCATTTTGGAAATATCCAATTGGAAAACTAGGTGCCCAGTAAAAAAAGTTGAATAGATATGACGGCAAAACGAATTCAGGTTAAGTTTGTTGTATTCGTTTGGCTGCCACTATCGAATTGGACCTTTAAATTCAATTCTGCAATGCATTAGGCTCTATTCGGCCGAGTTTATTTTATGAAATGGAAGGTAATTATAAGTTTTTCAGGGTAGCAATGAGTATAATCATGAGAAATAAAGTTGCCTAAATACATTTGTGCGGTTTGGCAAGCGTTATTAATTATTTAACTGAACGGAGTGGTATTAACCAAACTTTGACTCTAATTCGGCAATACACATGATTTGACAGACTCAATTCTACAAGGTTCAGGGTTATGGACTCGGTGGGTTACTGCTAACTTCTTTGCCGACAGTTGGTGTTCATTTATTTTACTGTTTAAAAATGTTTGAAAATTTATTTAAAAATTTTTTCTGCAATTGGCAACAATTAAACAGCTTTTACTAAAACTAGAGCAAGAAAGCGTGCGCTACATAGCCTTCCCAAACTTCTCTAGTTCTCTTCTATATGTATGTTACTCTTAGATTAAAATAAAATAAGAACTGAATTAGTCACAAAATAATTACTTCTGGAATTATGAAATTGCATTATACTTGTTTTAATTATCTTGTTAATCATGTTAATATTATTTTATGTGAAAAAAATGTATTTACCTATAACGATTCAACTTATTTTAATATTTTTCAACTAACAGTCGAATAAGTTTTTAAGTAAGTTTACAAGCATTGAATTTTGTTTTTTCTTTATCTTATTTTATTTTTAATTATTTTATTATAATATATGATAATATTATTATATTAGAAGTGAAGAAGGAATGCTGACAATAAAAGTAGACAAATTTTCAAATTTGATAACGTTCGAAAATTTATTATAATAAAATAAGTGCACGAATAGCCTTTTGCTATTAAAGTGAATTTTTAATTTTCTCCATAATTAGTTTTCGATAATATTAGTAATACCCGATATAATAAACGTTTTTCGTCATGATTAAAGACACCTCAATTTTCGGATGGATTTTATTACTCTTATGTCATGTACATATGCAACTTGCGGTTTCAAGTTTCGCTTATCTTGAAACCATATCAGTCTTAGGTACCTCCACAATCAAAACTCCCAAATTTTTTTGTATCAGAACTTTGTTTTTTTGTGTGGCTTTTTTGGGCTGTATTGCCGATTTTTGGGCTCCACTACTTTTTTTTGAAAATTTAAATTTGGAGTGGAGGTGCTGGCTTGACTCAAACCAGCACCTCCACTACATACAAATTTGAAAAAATTAAAAATCAAAGAGAACAGAATTTTAGGCTTTTTTGGGTTCTTGAACGCGCCAACAACCAATTTCGAAAACCTACCCTTACCGAAAATAAAACTACCTCCTATGTAAAAACTCAAACTAGAAACAAACAAAGTACACACAAATTTTGGGCTTATTTTGGGCTCTCGACTGCACGAAACAAAAATTAAGAAACCAACCCCTACGTGCAAAGAATACCACTCTCTTGCCAAAAATAAAAACTGTAAAAAACAAAGTGCATCATAATCTTGGACTCATATTGGGCTCTCGAATGCACCAAAGAAAATGGTCAAAAACCACCCCCATGCACAGAAAAAACCACACCCCAAGTAAAAACTCAAACATGGAAAAAACAAAATAGAAAGTAGTGTTGGGCTTAGCTTGGGCTCACGAATGCTACATTTGTTTTTCAAAAACCACCCCTAAATCTACAAAATCGAACGCGTATCTACGAATTCGAATTTTCGAGGAGCCCAAAAATCAGAGACTCTATTCCCCCTATAAAATTCCGAGTCCCAAACATCAGAAACTCCATTTACAAAGTAAATATCTAGAAAAGATAATTCTTTGACAAGGTCACATCTGCGTGGTATCAAGGGGCTGCTTTTTAACTTTAAGGGTAGGAGCACAAAATTCGGTGTTGTAATTTTTGAGGAGCCCAAAAACTAGAGACTCTATTTACACGTTAATATTTTGAAGAAGATTATTTGTTGACAAAGTCATATTCTGTGTGGTATCAAGGGGTTGCTTTCCAACGTTAAGAGTCGGAGCCCAAACTTTAGAGCTGGAATTTTTGAGCCCAAAAATCGGTGTTGATATTTCCAAAGCGCCCAAAAATCAGAGTCTTTAATCACACGATACAATTTTAAAAAAGATTCTTCTTTGACAAAGTCACATCTGCGTGGTATCAAGGGATTGTTTTTTAACATTAATGGTTGCAGCCCAAAAATCGGTCTTGGTATTCTTTAGGATTTTTATAGTTGCCCAGAACCATATGGACCATCTTCCCGCAAGATTGATGTTTTCGAACCCCCTCTCTCGCTTAGTAATTTCAACCTTCAAAAATGAATAAATAAATTCCCGGCTTTAAATTTTTATAAACAATTCAGTCTTTTTAATTTTTGTATGGTACTCAGGTTTATAAAAGTACCAACTCCACCATATAATTTCGTCAAAAAATAATCTTTTTGTGAATTTTACTGTGTAATTGGGGGCTCTGATTTTTGGGCTACTCAAAAATACCAACTTTGATTTTTGGACTCTAATCCTTTACGTTCAAAAAAACATCCCCTTGATACCACGCAGATGTGACTTTGTCAAAAAATAATCTTTTTTAGAATTTCACTATGTAAATAGTGTCTCTGATTCTTGGGCTCTTTAAAAATACCAACACCGATTTTTGGGCTCTAACCCTTAATGGTAAAAAGCCCTTGGTACCACGCAGATGTGTCGTTGTCAAAGAATTATCTTTTTTAGAAATTTACTTTGTAAATGGAGTTTCTGATGTTTTTGACTCGGAATTTTATAAGGTGAATAGAGTCTCCGATTTTTGGGCTCCTCGAAAATTCAAATTCGAGTTCATAGACAGGCGTTTGATTTTTTAGATGTAGGGGTGGTTTTTGCAAAAAAATCAAGAATTCGTGCGCCCAAGAAAAGCCGAACACTACTTTCTATTTGGTTTTTTCCATGTTTGAGTTTTTACTTAGGAGGTGGTTTTTTTTACATAAAGGTGGTTTTTGATAATTCTGTTTGGTGCATTCGAGAGCCCAATATACGCCCAAAATTATGATGCACTAAGTTTTTTGCAGATTTTATTTTTGGAGAAAGGGTGGTTCTTTTGTACATAGGGGGTGGTTTTTTGAATTTTTTTGTGCACTCGATAGCCCAAAATAAGCCCGAAATTGTGGTGTACTTTGTTTTTTCCTAGTTTGAGTTTTTTTGTAGGGGGTAGTTTTATTTTCGGAAGGGGCAGTTTTTGGAAATTGGTTGTTGGCGCGTTCAAGAGCCCATAAAAGCCCAAAATTCTGTCCTCTTTGATTTTAAATTTTTTCAAATTTTCATGTAGTGTAGGTGCTGGCTTGACTTAAGCCAGCACCTTCACTCAAAATTTGAATTTTCAAAGAATGTAGTCGAGCCCAAAAATCGGCAATACAGCCCAAAAAAAGCCCAAAATTCTGATACAACAAAATTTGGGAATTTTAATCGTGGAGGTGCTAGCTTAAAACCGCAAGTTGCATGAGTACATAATATAACAATAATAAAACCCATCATACTTACAAGTGTACACTTCAATTCTACTTTAATATTATTAGAATTGCATAAAAATTATATTTACAATGAAGACAACAGGAAATCGAAAAACTTTTATTATATCGGGAGTTACTAATCTTATCGAAAACTAATTGTTAACCAAAATTTACTGTAATCACAAAAAGCTATTTGTGCACTTATTTTATTATAATAAATGTTCGAACGTTATCAAATTAAAAAATTTGTCTACTTTTATTGTCAGCATTCCATCTTCACTTCTAATATAATAATATTATCATATATTATAATAAAATAATTAAAAATAAAATAAGATGAAGAAAAAAAATTCTATACTTGTAAACGTACTTAAAAATATATTCGACTGTTAGTTGAAAAATATTAAAATAAGTTGAATCATTATAGGTAAATACATTTTTTTCACATAAAATAAGGTCAACATAATTAACAAGATAATTAAAACAAGTATAATGCAATTTCGTTATTCTAGAAGTAATTATTTTGTGAATAATTCAGTTCTTATTTTATTTTAATCTAAGAGTAACATACATATGGAAGAGAACGGGAAAAGTTTGGGAAGGCTATGGAGCGCGCGATTTCTTGCTCTAGTTTTAGTAAAAGCTGTTTAATTGTTGCCAATTACAGAAAAAATACTTTTCAATTTCATTTTGTAAATTTTCAAACATTTTTAAATAGTAAAATAAATGAACACCAACTGTCGGCAATGAAGTTAGCAGTAATCCACCGAGTCCATAGCCCTGCACCTTGCAGAATGGAGTCTGTCAAATCATGTGTATTGCCGAATTGGAGTCAAAGTTTGGTTAATATCACTCCGTTCAGTTAAATAGTTAATATCGCTCGCCCAAACCGCACGAATTTATTTGGACAACTTTATTTCTCATAATTATACTCATTGCTACCCTGAAAAACTGATAATTTCCCCCCATTTCATAAAATAAACTCGGCCGAATAGAGCCTAATGCACTGCAGAATTGAATTCAAAGGTCCAATTCGATAGTGGCAGCAAAACGAATACACCAAACTTAGCCTGAATTCGTTTTTGCGTTATATCTATTCGACTTTTTTTACTGGGTGGCATGCACCCGAATAATATTTTCTAGAGACTGAATCGGACGATCCGAAGCAATAATAATGGGTTTGGTCGTAATCGCAACTGCTGGTTTAGCAGTGGCTTTAAGAGAAATATAAGCGAACTCAGGTAACAAACTACTGTTTGGCCAAGGGGGAGTTGCATATAAACTGTCCATCCCATTAGCCGACTCAAACAATTCGCCTCGCATTTCCAGCTGATCGAAATTCTGGAAGTCACTACGAGTTATCGCTTGTCTATATCGCGGGTGTAAATTTGAGTATGCTTGCTCAAGCTGCTCCAGCACACTAAGTGGTGGTTTAAAGAACTTAAATAATGATCTAATATTTTGGAGATAATCAGCTATGTGTTCATCTGCCACAACGAAACCTGTCCAATGAACCCATTTATTGTCTTCTACGCCCAATCTAAACCAAACAAGAGCACCGCGAGTTAAAAGACTAGGCATCGCTGCTAGTATTTGATCATCAGCTAAACCACTCCCTAATCGGCATTCGCTTACTCTTTTTAGAAATTCCTCTGCGCTACTATCTCTAGCACCATTAAGAGATCAATTCCATTTACTGACTATCTCTAGAACATTCTGCCCGTGCCCACCTATACGATAGCTACATGTTGACTGGTTCACACCTGAACAGCCCAAAGGGTTTGTTTGATATATTTGAGTGGGTAGTACTGGGTAGTGAAATCGGTCCCCAGACAAGGTGGAGTTAACCAAAGATTGCGGTCCTGTTAAGATACTGTGGTATGAACTGCCAGAATTTACCGACGGAGTTCTGTGTTTCGAATTAGGAGACTCCAATTCAAAACATTTTAAAAACTGAAAAAAATCGCCAATAATTACTCAATTTTCAACCTTGCTCAGGATGTGGGCCCCACGTTGGGCGCCATTTTGTAACGGGATTTTTAAGGAAATACGTAACTTACTTACCTGCTACTTGGCCACTCAACGTGGTTATTCGGCCTAATTCGCGACCTGAAAAACTTTAAAAAAAAAAGACCAGGCCAAATGCTTGGTGCCGGCGCCAGGCGCCTGTGAAGATGCCACTGAAAATTCAGAATTTATTGTTTATTAAAAGGAAGAAATAGATTAATCTAATTCCGACAACTCAGGAGAGGGAAAACGTGGGGGCGATTTCCGAGCAAGGCTGACACATGTTTTCGACAATAAAGACAAAATTTATTAAATATTTGACATTATAAGTTTATTCAACAGTCATATCTCTCTTAGAAAACATCAACAGAGAAAGAACACAAGCAACGCTTTATATCAGACACGAATAAAAAATGGCAAACGTCATCGTTTGAATTATTGAACTTTGGAAATCAAGTGGATTAAACTTTAAGTTCAGATCATGAAAATTTCAATTATATTGAAACGAAACATTGCGGCAAGTAAAGCTTGAACTCTATTAAATAAAAATTAACAACTCATTACAATTGATCGCGAAATAAAACAATAAAAGAGAAAGAATCAAAGTTTGCGAAACAGTGGCCGACCTTACATAATGTTAAAATAAACGATGCCGAGACGGAAGAAAAACTGGCACCCACCTGATTCCAATCCTTGTTCGAGAAGTTCAAGTATTCCTTAAATGGTCCTTAATATCTTACTCCAATTAAAAATCTCGGCGACTCAAAGTAATGGCTCAAACACTAGAGTGTCATACTGCTGATGCTCACAACACAGAAGTTGCACAAGAAATGTCTAGCGGGAAAACAATACCCAGCGTCCACAGGAAAAACACGAAGGAATAATAAGGAGACCGAACTGTTATGGGAAACTTTTTCGAATCTGCTCTGAGCAACGGCACCGCAAGTGCCAGACCTGTAAGACGTAATCACTCTTTTGCGAGTGAGCAAGTGCAACATGTCTTCTTGTCACGCACAGAAAAAAGGCGAGTGAGACAACTTTTTTAAGTAAACAGAATGAAGTATGTTCAGCAGGTTATGAGAGTTTGTTTTTTTTTTTGCAACCGGCAATTTGTTTCGCGCTGTGAAAAAATTATAGTTATAAAAGAGTTACTTATACTCACTTATAAGAAGAGTTTCTTAAGATTGCGAAAGGAGTGCATCATAAAAGTGGTAAGTATAGAATTATTTACGGAGTTGGTATTTTGGCCGCTGAAATAAGAAAGAGGATTGCTCCGAAAAACATATAAACTTTACGTTTATTCCATAATTTCTTTGTCGCGTTCTAGTTTCAGAAGGTACTTTACGTTTTTTCTTTCCAAAAATGGTTCACACTTCTGTCACAAATATTAAAAATATTATTTATGGATTTATTTCGTATAATTCGTATGATGATCAACAAACGAGCTTAAACTCTCTAACATACTCTATTTTCAAGAAGCTCTCTCACTCGCACTTTCAGGTACGTGTGAAGAGGACACGCAAGGACACAGTGCGCTTGCGCACTCACTGAAGAGTGATTACTACTTACAGGCCTGGCACTTACGGTGCCGTTGCTCCTAACAAATCACATGTACGGAGATCGGTCTCCTTATTATTCCTTCGTGAGAAAAAAGTCCCAAAAGGAAATTGAGGCTCCATCTAGTGATTTAGCGAGGAGTCTCATACTGCGGGCTCTATGGTACATGCTCAGTATGTGTGGTAAGCAGTGAAGCAACAGCTGACGTTGTTTGATAATGATAAAAGCATGACAGAATGTCCCAGTGCTAGAGAGTCTCACTGAATTTTCGGAGTTTGAGTTCTAAGTTATTTAGTCCACTTAATGAAATTGTTGAATCCAGCAGATTCTTCCTCTCGGTCCAACGACATAGCACTTGACAATCAGGCAAGTGACAGCACTTGTCGTCCCGGATCTAATAATAATAATAAAAAGGAATGTTTCGAAGGTAATCCTGAAAGGTTAATAAAATTTTTTCTTAAAACTACCTTATGTACTAAATGTGAGATTTCCGTGCAACATCAGTCGAGTGGATCAGCGTGAGTATTTTTTTATATGTTAAAAAAAAAGAATCACATCACATTTTTCAATGACTCTTTTCTACGACAATTTGCAAATTTATAATGATTATTAATCATTTTAACAATGTTCATAAACAAATTCAGAGCTTGGCCATTTTTCAACGAATAGACTTTTGGCTATTTTTCAGCGAATAGGCTCAATATTTTACAGAATTAACTAAGAATATCTTTCCAATTACTTTTTCGCATGATGCTTCGCAAATTTCCAAGACTTATTAATTATTCAAACAATTTTCATAAACAAATTTGGAGCTTGGCCTTTTTTTAACGTTTTGGGTATCAAGAACGAATGATTTCCAATAACTCTTTTCTACGATACTTTGCAAATATACAAAAATTTATAATTATTTTAACAATTTTCATAAGCATATTCAGAGTTTGCCTATATTTCAAAAAAGGCACAATTTGTTTACGGAGTAAACTAAGAATATAATAAAATGATGTAAGTTTTGCTGACTACTGGTCAGTACAGTCAGATCAATAGTCAGCTAAACTTACATCATTTTATTAACTACTACCCTGGTCGACACTAAGAACATCTAATTATAGTAAACTAAGAATGTCTTTCTGATTACTCTTTTCTATGTTGCTTAGTAAATTTATAAGAATGGTTAATTATTTGAACAATTTCCATAAACAAATTCAGAGTTTGGCCATTTCTCAACGAATATGCTCAATTTGTTTATGGAATTAAAAAATAATGTATTTGCAATAACTTTTCCCGACGATACCTTGCAAATTTACAATAAAAAAATACATGTAGCAGTAACCTTTTTGATAATAAGTACAACATTTCTATCTGAAACATAATATTAAAATCAAAATCATTTGAATATTTTAAACACATTCATTTTTTCAAGAAAATATATGCACTATACAATATTTTATGAGAATGAAAAAAGCATACAAATTTTATATAATTTTATAAGTATATAAAAGTTTGTCATAAGGACAACCGCGGGATTTCGCCGGGAGCGGGTGTTAATCTGAAAAACTGCAGCATCTGCCAACGAAATCGCGGTGAAATTTCAGCTGTAACCGATGATCCGGCAAAAGCCTCATGCACCCCGAGGACCCGGAAAGACCTAAGGACGACCGCCTTCTGCATATTCCCCGCAAACGTCTTATCATTTTGTTGACTCGCGGGGATGCTTTTCAGACTATTACCCAGTGAAATCTTGGCACCTCCAAGAGCGCCGATGATCAGGACGATTATCTTAACAGAATATTCCGGGTGTAACCGCCGTAACTCGCTATAAGCTCTTCATACCTCTCTTTCTTTTCATTCTCCTTATCTATAGTGTTTTTGTTAGCTGGTGCCGAAAATTCGATAACGAACATGGTTCGCTTCTCGAAGTCAAGGAGAGCTATGTCAGGCTTTGAGTGCGCAACAGAAACAATTTTCGAGAATATGAAGTTCCAGTATATGCGGCACTTAGACTAGATAGTATGTGTCCTAGATACTCGAGGTGTGCATGACATGCTCTGCCGCTATCATCGGGAATGTCTTGGCATGAAATCTGGCGAAGGCATGCCAGAGTAGAAATTACATGCCAAAATGTAACCCTCCGTGCCCGACTTCAATGCGGGTGATTTAAGAAAAGCAAGCGTTAACTCATACGACATGATTGACTGATCCTCCACATTTATGTGGAAGATGCCGTGCATCCTCTTGTCGAGGAGCTGTTCTTGGAAGTTTTTTCCCTGTGCGTTCTTAATCCGGACCTTTAGCAGTGAGTAGTCGAGATGGATAAGATTTTATGCATTTTGCTCACCCCTGATATTGAAGTCAAGGCCGAGTGTTTCGGCAGCTTCCTCCCATGCTTTGTACAGAAACGCTCCCTCGGCCACTTCTTCGTGCTTCCTCTTCATTTTAAGAAGAGGTTCTCACTACTCCGCGGCCACTTTGACTGCGTGAGATATAGAGTATCAGAACAGAACACTTAAGGTGCATGCTTTTGTTCATGTACATAACCTTTCGCGACCCGATGTCAATGGATCTGAGTTCGTCCTTCGGCCATGGAACCACTCCCAACGAGGGGCTATTCACTGAGTTTAAATGAGTTAAAAGTCATTCTTCACTCAAAACAGGTCAAATGAAATTTCTTATGATCCAGCCAAATCATGAAAAAATTTTCCGAATCTTAGGGAATCGCGCTAACTCAGGGAGAATCACGTAAATTCTTCCTGACTGTTCTCGACTCTTCTCAACTCTTCTCGACTCAGCGTTGGTCACTGCAAAGTCAGCGCGGTCACTTGTACTCTTACGAATTCTCGCTGAACTCTTTCGAACTTCTGAGTGTTCAGTTACTGTTTGATTTGCTGATGTTTTCATTTTACGCGTAATAAAGGAGATTTTAATTGATAATAAGGTAATAATCACATTAGGAGAGACAGAGAATTGCATTTATTCAAAATAAATATTTGAATACATTTTTTATGCACCTATAGATTACATCCAATTTTGTTTTTTGATTTCGGATAAGCCACTCTGACAGAATCATGGTCGCTGTTTACGTACCTTTTTTATATGGTTGCCATTCGCTCAATAAAACTCGCAATCAAGATCATATTTTTGCATATAAAAATTCAGAGTAACTGCTAAAGACTGAAATCGAATCGGAAAAACGTAGACGGAAATTTAAACGTACCGTAGAAGGTCCCCGTACCAAGGGTTTCTGCTGAATATGGTTACAATAATTAATAAGCAGTCGCGGACAATTGTCCAGGGATGGTTCCGAAGGAATAACCCCTAAGCGAAGGTGTGAGAACCGTGCCCAAAGCTGCATGGCACCTGGGTGAGGTGTCTTTAACGGTGACTCTGGGATACCGGGCGAGGTCTCAGAGTATCAGCCTTATCCTCGCACGCGGGGCTCTACAAGGATGGACGAACCCTTTCCCTTGCTGCTCGTGGGAACAACAATGAAACCAACAAACCACCAAAATGTTGTAGATGCGGTTCAAAACGATCGAACGCGCAGAGCACCCGACAATGGATCGGCAAACAATGCCGACCATCCTAGAGTTCGGGGTGCTGAAAATAATTTAGATGGAAACACGACGACGAACCGGCGAAACGCCCACATTGAGTGGACGGATCAACTTAAGAATGACGTGCTAGACTGCTACGATGCCACTATTATCCCTGTTCGCGGAGGCTTTATGGCGCGTATGCATACTCTGTGGTGCGAGAAACACCCAGAGCTTCAACACGTTTCGCATCAGTCTTTGCGAAATCAAGCCGACTACCTCCGGAAAAATGGATATGTACGCGGAGCGCTTCCTCAACCGCTGCTTGAACAAGCTGCAGACGAAGATGAAACGACATTAAGACCAACCGCAGAAACCAGGCACCTTCTGGAAGATGATCGCAATTTCAGTACAAGGAGGAACATCAACATGCAAGTTCCTCCTAAGCCCCAAGATCTGGCTGAAATGGATGCCTCCCTTCGTCGAGATATCTCACAAGCGTCCGACCTCTGGTCCATCAATTGCTCAGTTTATGGTGCTGCGAGAGCTTTGGCTGATACAAATTGAAGGCTGAAACCGACAATGGATCAAAAGACAAGAAGACGCTTGCATCAACTGAACAAGAAAATTGGATGGGCAAGACAGAATGCGTCCCGTGTTCAATGTGTGATTGACTACATAACATCTGGTAGACCGTTCACGGAAAGGGTTCGAAAGTTCGCCCAAGAACTAAGGATCTTGAATCACACACTAAATAAGTCAAAGCTGCTGACAATCAAGCAGCATATTGTTGACAAAATAAGGCTGCTATCTGACGCAAGGAGGAGGATACAGCAGAGGGAGAGATGGATCAGGGAGAATCAACAGTTTCTTGCTGACCCATCACGCCTTTTCAGTGATCCCCCTGTTTTTGTAAACAATCCACCCAAGCCCAAGGAGGTAGAGACTTTTTGGAGAGAGGTGTACAAGATCCCGAAAACACTAGAGTTGAAAGAAGATACTGACAATATCATCCGCTTCAAGGAGTTTTGCGACAGCCTCATAAAATCTGAGGAGGAGTGCCCATCGGTCACTGCTCAAGAGGTGAAAAAAGCACTTAGAGGCACGAAGAACTTTTCCGGTGCTGGACCAGATTGTATCAGGAACTTTTGGTGGAAGAAGTTTACTTCTATACACCAACATTTGGCCCGCATATTCACCTCATATTTAAAGTCGGAGACGCCCATTCCGCAGTGGCGCTGGTGTTAGGACGCACTATACTCCTACCGAAAAAAGGTAACTTGTCCAAACCGGAGAATTACAGGCCAATAACTTGTTTGAACACACTGTATAAGATCTTCACAGCTGTCCTAAACAACAGGATTGTTCGACGAATTGAGCCTGTATGGTGAGAGATGTACGAACAACGAGGCTCGAAAAAAGGTGTAGCAGGCTGTCGAGAGAACCGGCTGATTGACAGGTGTGCCTGTGAAGACGCTACAGTCCATCAGCGCGTCCTTTCAATGGCCTGGATTGACTACCGGAAAGCTTTCGATTCAACCTCTCATAGACTTATCATTTGTCTGTTGGAAAGCTTGAAGGTACATCCACACATAGTGAGATGCATAGAGAGATTGATGCCTCTTTGGAAAACTCGATTTACCATCTCATCTAGGAATCATCGTCTGACGACGAACAAGGTCACATTCCAGAGGGGCGTCTTTCAAGGGGATAGTATGAGCCCTTTACTTTTTTGCATCACACTTCTGCCTCTATCTCTCGCACTACGAAATTCTCCTGGATACCTCTGTGGCGGCACTAATCAGCGTGAGCATAAGGTCACTCATGTATTTTATATGGACGACCTGAAGATCTATGCCGCTGGTAGAAGCAAACTTCAAACTGCTATAAATATCGTCAAGAACTACACAGGAGAGATTGGGATGGACTTTGGTTTGGAAAAGTGTGCCAGAATTCATTTGAAGAAAGGAAATATTACTGGCGTTTCCAAGGACCCTGAGCTTGTGGATATAAGTGTTATTAGACATCTTAACACTGGAGAGACCTACACATAGCTGGGCGTGCCTCAAAGCTGCATTCAGGACGCAACATCAGTGAAGGAGTCTCTCCGAAGCAGATAGAAGCATCTTCTTCGACAGATTTGGTCTTCCAATCTGTCGGCGTTGAACAAGGTATCTGCGACTAACATGCTTGCCGTCCCGGTCCTACTCTACTCGCTTGGCGTGGTTCAATGGACGAAGAACGAGTTTAAGGCCCTTTATGTCACCACGCGTAAAATCATGCGGTATTTAGGCGGAGAAGAATTAGTTTTCAGAATCGAATCTCAAAGCGATTGGGAAAACTATTTCTGTGCCACTGAATTACTTGACTGGGATAGAACAACGAATAGTGGGTTAGGATTTAAACGCCTTCTCCCCCCTTTGGTTAGAAGCAGTTCGTCGTTATAGCTCAGTCTGGTAATAGCGGGAAAATACGGTGTTGTGAGTGCTCATACAGTACACCAAGTTTCGTGACGTTAAGAGACTAGAGTTGCTGTACCAAGCAACGGCGATATATAAATATCAAATTTAGCTCGATTAAGAAGAGCAGAAAATTAATAGAAGGTTGTCTCTACGAACCTCTGCTCTTCCTAATTAGTACAAGTAGGCCTAGGAATACAATTAGAAGGTAAGTTTCAAATGTATCGATTAAATCTTAATTTTGATGTCTTTTGCCTGTAAAATTCTGAGTGTTGAGTGAGTAGCATTATTGAGTCCAAAA
>CAKNXH010072741.1:0-26186 GCA_932178445.1 Andricus quercusramuli | reverse complement strand
TGCAGGAAACCCACCCCTTGGACAAAATCAAGGCCCTGTGGGAAACCCTCCCCTTTTAAATAATGCCCCCCTCGCTCAAAATGCCGGTTACGCTTACCAGGCACCCTACCTTAATCTGCAAGCATTGCACACAATTCTCAATGCCATCCCTATTCCCCTACGTTCACTTCCAGAGTTCCAAGGTCGTGACTATGAAGACCCCACCGTCTTCCTCAATCAAATGGAACAATATTTTCACAATCAAGGATCTCCGGCCGAGCAACGGATTACCCTAGTAGCCCAAGCTCTAAAAGATACTGCCGCAAGATGGTGGGAGATGTACCGTGGTCTCCCCTTTGAATGGGCTCGTTTTCGGGAATTATTCCTACAAAAATACAATGGGGCCAATACAGTAGGACGCCTCACCTCCCGACTATACTCCCAAAAACAAGGAGACAAAGAGCCCGTTTGTCTCTTCCTTCACAAAAAGTATCTACTTTTTCAACGCCTACAAGCCCATGCCCCCGAAGAAGCTAGGGTCGCTACGCTCCTAGAATTGCTACGTCCAACAATTCGTCGTGGCATTAGGGCTTCCCAACCAGTCGATTTCAACGCCCTGATGACCAGAGCAGTAGAGGCTGCATTCGACGAAACCGAAACAACCCAGACCTTCAAACGGGTTGAACGTCAACAGGAGTCTGCCGAATCCACCCCCTCACGCCGACTACCAAAATGTTGGCACTGTCCGGGCAATCACTTTAACCGTGACTGCCCTGAGAATAAACAGGAAGTTCCCCCTAGATCATTCAAACCCTCCCAGGAAAACTGGAGACGGGGGGCGCCACCCGGGCCAGCCGCCCCCCAATAAGACTTCAAACCACAAAAAGACGTTTCCGGTTTGTGCCCCACTTCCGAGTAATTCTTAACAATCAAGAACTACTAGCCCTTTTTGATAGCGCTTCCACGGATGATTTCGTACAGCCCCAGTACCTAACTGAAGCCAAACATCGGCGAATGAGGCCTGGGCACGATAAAGTGGACATAGCCAAATCCGGAGCGTTCCTTAATGTCCAAGGTACTGTCGAACTAGAAGTCACAGTGTGCGGACATCGTACAACAAGCACCTTCTTCGTTAGCGATGAAACCAACGATCCCTTAATCCTCGGAGATCCCTGGATCGAGGAACAAAGGGCAGTTTACGATCGACCTAGAAAATGTGTTTACGCTGGAAAAAATCAACGTTTTACGATTTATTGCGAAAATACAACTCCCCCACCCACCTTGAACGACCCAGAAATTGCCCAAGCCCTGGCGGAAGTCCCAATCCAGTATGCCGCCAAATTTCAGGACACCCTTCAACGGTTCCAAACGATCGTAAACCCCACTGGAATACCCACTCAAACCCATTCAGCTGAGCATAAAATCGAGCTCACCACTACCCAACCCTTTCGGCTACGTCCCTACCCATGCTCAGAAGAAAAACGCAAGCTTATCTGGGAACAGGCACAACAGATGTTAGCCGATCAAATAATTGAGCCTTCAAATTCTCCTTATAGTTCCCCAGTAGTCATCGTAATACGTAAAAACGGTAAACCCCGTTTCTGCGTCGACTACCGCCGCTTAAACGCCATTACTGTCGATACCTCCCAAGAGTTACCACACATCCATGATACTCTCAAAGGCCTTGGAAACGCCCGCATTTTTTCTACTATCGACCTCCGTAATGGCTACTCGCAAGTTCCGATGGAAGAAAGCTCAAAAAAATATACTGCCTTCACCCTTCCCCAAGGAGGTACCTATCAATTCAAGGTTATGCCGTTCGGCCTGAAAAATGCCCCCAGTACGTTCCAACGGCTAATGTCCCAAACTGCCCTTGTTGGATACATTAATAAATTTTGTATGGTGTACCTAGATGATATCATCATTTATTCTCAAACCTGGGAGGAACATCTTCATCATGTTGACCTTATATTGGAACGTCTCAATATGCCCGGTCTGAAGTGCTCACTGGAAAAAAGCCGCTTCGGAAAAACCTCAACCGATTTTCTCGGTCACGTTATCACCGCCGAAGCCAACTTCCCTCAGAACGAGCACTTGAATGCTGTACTTGAAGCTTCCCCTCCCAAGTCAAAAAAAACTTTATAAAAGTTCCTAGGTATTTGTGGATGGATCCAAGAATATGTCCCCCACTTTTCCATTACAGCCGCACCTCTTACGGATCTCCTCGGCAAACAAGGCAGTCGATGGAACTGGACCCCAGAAGCAGAACGTGCTTTCGAAAATGTAAAAAATCTCTTTAAAAAGCCCTTGCGTTTAGGACGCCCTATCCCCGGACTACCCTACACCCTACAAACTGACGCAAGTACCATAGGGATGGGAGCGGTATTCTACCAAACCAAGCTAGACTCTACCCGAAGCATTATTAGTTACGCTAGCGCCAAATTTTCTCTGACTCAGTCTCGTTACGAAAAAAACGAGCGAGAATGCCTCGCTATCATTTGGGCCCTCAATAAATTTGCTGCTTATCTACAAGGCCGTCCCTTCGTCCTTAGAACCGACGATGAAGCAAACACATGGCTACATCGCGTTAAGGAGACCCGGGGCAAACTCAGACAATGGGCTTGTCAGCTAGGAACTCATTCTTTCACCGTCGAAAAATGCCTAACGAGTCAAAGCCTACTCCCTGTGGCCCTAGCAGAAGTTCCGTCCGGCATTAAGATCGAAGAGGATCCCTTCATCGATGAACGCCTGCTGCCCCCTGAAAATAAAAACCCCACGTCCGGACAGCCACCGTACCTTGCGTCCATGAAAACACGTGATCTGTATGACGACATTACAAGTGCTCAACAGGCAGATGACGAAACGTGTAAACTTGCCTCCAAATATAAACAGCTTGCGTCACTACCGGTTCTTACGGAAAAAGAAGCTGTCTTTTTCCAACAGCATTCCCTTAACTCTGGTGGTCTCTGGAGAGCCAGTGGAACAAACCCCTCCACCTGGCTTCTCTGCGTCTCAGGCATGGCCCGGGAGTTAGTACTTGATGAATACCATGACTCCGGACTTGCCGGACATCCGGGTATGGACGAGACCCTTCGAGCCATCCAACAGCGTTTTTTCTGGCCCAAGATGAGAGAGGACATCAGGGAATATGTACAAAGTTGCCATCTTTGTGCTTGCTGCAAACCCCTCAGGACCGCCCACCGTGACCAACAACGCCCTAGGGAACCAAAAAACCCTTGGGAAACCGTCGCCCTTGACCTAATGGGACCTACCCCCGATCGGGTAGAGGAAAAACCTGCCTTCTTGTAATAACCGACCTCTTTTCAAGATGGGTAGAGGCCTTTCCCCTCAGTAATGCTAAAGCTCCTCAGATTATCGCCATAGTAGAACGCGAAGTTTTCCGTCGTTACGGTTATCCCAGAGCCCTACTTACCGATAACGGGCCCCAATTTACGGGTAAAAATTGGATCGAAGCTTGCCAAAAATGGTCCACCTCCTGCTGGACCACCCCCACGTACCACCCTAGAGCTAACCCAACTGAACGCCGTAACCCAGATCTAAAAAAAGGCATGAGGTTACGCCTGACCGTGCGCCCCCACAAGGACTGGGATCTCCACATCCCCGAGATCCTTTATAACACCCGTACTCGACGTAACATTGCAACTGGGCTCACTCCCAGAGAAGTTCTTTTCGGAGCTAACCTCAAACGCCCCGGTGAATGGACCTTCCCAAAACCACCCACGCCCACTGGCAGTTCCAGGGACGCCCGGATCCATCAGGTGAGGCAGCATCAGGCTCAGTACCTAAGGAAAAAAGCGCCGAACGAAGCTGCCAAAGAATCCGCACAGCAATACGAAATCGGAGACCAAGTCTTTGTCCGAAACCACCAGCTCTCGGATGCCCAAAAGGGCTTTAATGCCGCTTTAGCCCCACTACGTAATGGGCCTTTCACTATCCTAGAACGGATTAGTGGACAGGTCTACGAGATAGACCTCATCGATCGTGTAGCAAAAATGCACACAGCTCAGATCTACCCCGCACACCCCCGCAAAAATAAATGCGTTGTCACGCAAAAGAGTGACCCTACTGTCACTCCAGCAAGGTCAGCTCTTCCTCCAAAGAGTAGTCCCAGATCTGCTCGAGAACCCTCACTCACATCTACCTCAATATGCGACCTTCCTGTCGACCCAATCATTGAGAAAAACTCTAGGCCCCCAATGGATACCCCTGATATCCAGGTCTCACAAAACCATAGGCCCCCAATGGATACCCCTGATATCCAGGTCTCACCAAACTCTAGGCCCCCAATGGATACCCCTGATATACAGGTCTCACAAAACTCTAGGCCCCCAATGGATACCCCTGATATCCAGGTCTCACCAAACTCTAGGCCCCCAATGGATATCCCAGATATCCAGGTCAACCAAAACGAGGATCCTCTTCCTCAAAAGCTCTCATCACTGCCTGGTAAGGCACCCAGACTGCACACTGGACCCACGACTCCCTTAACCCCTCGAGTCTACCGACGACACAGAGGACGCCCAAGAAAAATGGCCCAACCAAGTCCGGTGGTCAGCTCACAACCCAAAGACCCTCCGGCCCAGGAACGCCGTAGAGGGCGGCCTCTGAAAAGGCCCGAGACCGATCCGTTGATCCAGAATCTCGACGAAGACCCTCCGGCTCAGAAACGCCGTCGAGGGCGGCCCAAAAAAAGGTCCCAGATCATACAAGACCCTCCGGACAAGGAACTCCGTCGAGGGCCGCCTTCACAGTGGCCCCAGGATGCTGACACCAGGAAGGAGAACAGGATATCTGATTCTCCGCCACCAGGACGATTTTACGATCTCCGACCTCGGCGTTAGATCTATTGTAAAAATGTGTATATTTCTTAGTCTTAATTTTTTCTACCTGTATAGATATAAGTATTTGTCACTTTAGCATTCAAGTGTAATTTCCGCATTTTTTCCTATTTTCCAGAGTGATGTTAGAACGCCTCAGGCGATGAAATACCCTGTGGATTGATGTCCGCCAAATTATATTCATGGTTATAAATAATATTTATAACCACGAATAGTATTTGGCAAACATCCATGATTCTTTCTTTCATCGCCTGGGCATCCTAACCCCACCTGTCAATCGACTTAGAATAATTTCATGCACGGCATTTAGTCCGAAAAAGTTAAAGTCCCTCTAAAAATCGACAGCGCAAGCGCGGCTGCGGTTATCGATCACGCTTGTAGACATTTGCTTGGCGAAAACGCGCCAATCGTGCGAAACCTGTATCCAGAAGCATCGCGAAAAGATGCTCGCTTGTTAATTTTCGCACAGCGACCGCGGGCCAATACCCCACTCTCTTACACCGTGAGAAGTGCGCCGCCGCCCGAGCTAGCCTTTAAGTATAGCGCGTTTCGAGACTGAGGGACACTTCTCCCCGAGTCCCCCTAGTGTGAACATCTCCGCTACTTAAATAAACCCAAGTTTTTAACCTTACATTGCCTACCTCCTTTTTTCTAACACTCGTATGCCACCTCCACAGCAGCGTCACACCCGATCTCCGTTACGGAGAGTACTACTCCCGTTACGGTAGCCATTGCCATCAACGGAACAAACCCCATCTTCGCCCTGTACACCCTGGACCACCCGAACCATTTTCCCCCGTCTTCGAAGCGACCCCCGTTACGGAGAGGATTACTCCCGTATCGGCGGTAATTGCCGTCACCGCAGCGTCGCCCTGGACACCCCCCTCCCCCGCTGTTCTCAAATAACCAGCCCTTCCCGCACGAATTAAATAAAGTAATCCCAACTTTATTTAATTTTTAATCGAATAACTTTTTAGATCAGTCTCAACCCACAGACTGACCTCATATTTGTCAAAGTTTATTTATATATTTAATTATGTCATACCGGCGTTTGGAACGTAGTGAAAACTCACTTCCGGATTTTACGCGATGTGGTATTATAGCCAAAAACAGAACAAAATATTCGGCTTTTGGACTCCATTGTAGAGAAGAGCACTCCTGCTCTTCGGCACGGTTGATTAACGTCTTGACTTGGAGGTTTTTTTTTTGGGAGCATCCCTGGACCCTTTCCCGCGACTGCTTATTGAGTAGTGAAACCGTATTCAGCAGAAACCCTAGGTACAGGGCCGCAGCAGGAAACACGTGTTACGACCTAGTGTTTAGCAATAACTTTGTGGTTCTTTGGATTATGGTTAAAATTACCATGGTGTTCTTTAGTTCCAGTGAAAATAAATCTACCATTCTGACCTATATAGCACATATCACAATTTAAACATTGAATTTTATATACTACATTAGTTACTCCAAATTCTTTTAATTTCAGAAGACAATGTTACATTATCGTTTCTCTAACCGGGGATAAATTTTGTGATCATCAATACTCTGAATTTAATTATGACTGCAGTTGGCTGATCTTAGTTAATGATCTTTAATTTACTAAAAATTATACTAATTTTTAGTAATGGTAATGTTGCATTTTAAACTTATCTCAATGATATTTATTTTCATACAGACATCCGTTCAACTTGCGTTCACATTTTTCTGTCCAGTAAATTGCAACCAAGGATATAAGTTGATTCCAATACTGATAGGATATAAAAGCTAGCCCTAATCATTTTATAACTAAACTTGATGATTAAATAAACAACAATTGAGTAAGATTAATTCTAACAATAAAAATTCCCACTAAAATTTAAATCGTTATTTGACGACAAACATGAAGAATTGTAAATTCACTCAAGGGAGAGGTGGTTGCGTAATTTTTGTGACTTGAATTCAATTTTGGAATTGATGATTTTATCATGGATTGGATTCTTCTTTCCTTCCCTCCTTTAGATACTGAGATACCAAAACTTTGTTCGCACAACGAGGTCTTTATTGTTAGATAAAGTGCAATGTCGTTACGAATTCCATTCTGATTCCATTCTTTTTAAAAAATGAAATTGGAATTCCCCATTTGAATTTCGATAGTTAGTGCAACCATGTACAACGAGGCCTTTATCGTGAGATCAATTTCAAGGTCGTTACAATGAAAATTGCACACACTAAATTATCATTCTTTAAATTCCCCACACTGAAATGCAAACATGCACAACAAGGTCTCCATAGATATATGTATTTCAAAGTCGTTACAAAATTTTGCATTACACTAATTTATAAAAAAAATAAAATAAAATTTCCATAAACTCACTTCTACTATTTTAATTCAAACAGAATTAGAATAGTATTCTTGAAGTGTCGTAAAAAGATGATGAAGGAGAATCCTGACTAGTAGCGTCCTTTGATTGATGCTTTGAATTATTCAAATTTCTGTCTTCAATGAAGGGTAGATCATTGAGACCAAGAGAAGCTCCTTCCTCGTACAGGGTCGGGTAAGAAGTCCATCGGTACTGATACCGGGATCGAGATGTAAAGTGCATTGGTACCACGGTATACCTACTCATCAGCCGATGGCGCGCGCAACCGATCGTATGATCGAATGATTTCGTGAATCATCCCTTCGTTCCACCTGCTTTTTCATTTATGAATCAGAGGCAGATCAATATAAATATTCACCCGTAGCTTTACGATTTTATTCTCATTATGGAAATGGAACAGACCGTCTCAACAACTTACCATTGAATGGAATAGATATAAAAGATTTAAACTCAACTTGGCGAATCATGTGTGTATTTGTTTATTTAGATAAAGAATCTTTAAATGTTTTAATTTCATTATTAATCTGTGTTTGGATAAATTCTATTGGATAATTATTCAAAGAAATAGTATTTTTTATAAATTGAATGTTGTATTTATGTAAGGATTCATGTGATGATTTTGAAGCTGTGTCAACAAGATTTTTTACGATAGCTATTTTGTGTTGAATTAAACGGTTATAAAGATAGTTTAAGTATCTGCCTGAATAAGTATATATCTTTTCAATACCAATCAGTAATGTGTAAATTCATTTCTAGGATGATACGAATTAAACTGATTTGAAACATAATATAATTCATCCTTTGGTAAAATAATGAAAGTATCGTCCACACTGTAAAAAAAATTGTACCACTTACATAGAATGGTAAATTACCAACAAAAAATTGGTGAAATTTTACTACTCTGATTATGGGATACCACTTGCATGTTAGAAGTTCCAACCAATCTTGTAACTTTACCACTTTGAGACTGACACTATAGCAAGGCGTTGTAGAAGTACAGTTTCTGCTTGTGAATCTGTGACTTTCAGAGTAGGTAATAAATGGACCTACTTTCAGAGTGTTATTTTTTTGACGCTGGTAAAAGTACAGAAATTGATGAAAATTTCTTTTTCCAACGTAATCTCACGCCTTGAAATTTGATAATTGATAACGCGGCGTACTTGCCACCGGGGTTTGGGGTTGTTGAGTCTTGGCGGGCCGCAGGAGACCCTCTTCCAATTCCCCGAAGTTTTGGGAGAACAGGTTGCACCTCCGATGATGGGCGAAATCCTCTGCCTCTCATCGTTGTTTTGGGACCTGGGGTTAGTCCACCATTGGAAGGATGAGTCTTTGCCTGGTCCTATCACTGAAGGATTAATGGGTCCCTGAATTATTCGGCCTCCGAGGAGACTAAATCCCATGGGTCTATCCCATTTGACTTGCCTCGATTCAACTTACTTACATCCTCGCCCCCGGGCTTTGACGTTGTTGGTTCTTGTTGGGTCATAGGATACCCTCTTCCAATTCTTCCAAGTTTAAGGAAAACGGGTTGTACTTCTGATGATAGGCGAAATCCCCTGCCTCTCATCATAGTCTTGGGACTTGGAGTTAGTCCACCATTCAGCGGGCCAACCTTAACAATCCCCTGATTCAGATAAATTCTCGGGTCCATAGGGTGTCCCGCCACCAATGGGACCCTCCTAGTGTCACACACCGGCCCCTTTGCAGACTCCACGCAATCTCTTGCTCCGTCTGAGTCCCTCGAAGTCTTCTTCTTCTTCTCCCTTTTCGCCCGTTTCTTCTTAATGGCACCTTTGGCTACGTCTAGGTCTCCCAGACTCCATTGGCACATGGGACAAAAGAGGAACGGGTGAGATAGGTCCTCTTCGGTGGTACTCCCCTTTTTCGCCGGCCTGAGATTGGTTCATTGTTCCTGGGGAGTCGTTGGATTTCGGGGATCGGGATTGTTCCGGAACTCCGGAGAACTCTAACTGAGGAGGAACTTGGAGCCCCACGGTCGGAAGCTGGTTTTTGTTTCGGGGCTCTACCCCTTTTCCTAGGTCCATCCATCGGTTTGCTGAACGGCACCAGGGTCGCCCGACCTCTCAGGCAACACGGCTCGAGTCCTGCGCGCGGCCAGAATTCCTTCTCCCGCGGTTTCGGAAAAGGTTTGCGTGTCGTTCTTCGGTACTTTCTTCTTCATCCGTACCTAAGGAAAAACGAGGCGCGTTAATTTTCAAGTCATCGACCGACCAATGATACTTGCGATCCTTCACCTGAACTTTCTTTTTATTTCCCGTCGCACTTAATATCATATAAACCACTGTAGAAATTACCTCCACAATTTCAAACGGACCGTCGAATTTAGGAGCTAATTTCTTTGTAATAAAATCTAGTGCGGATGATAGAACATGAGTTTTACGCCAGACAATGTCACCGACTTTATAACGGATATCACGTCTTCCACGGTTATAGTATTTCGCATGACGATCTGACGCTATTTCTAGGTGATAGGTAACTAAATCGCGTAATGCGGGTAACCTTCTAGTTCTATCCTCCCATTCTTCTACGGCTAATGGTATAATTTCTGGGATCTCTTCTACTTGGCTTTTCAATGAACTAGCCAGTCTGGTCTCTCTGCCAAAATCCAAGAACGCTGGCGACACGCGAGTAGAACTATGTACTGCCGTTTTATAAGCAAAACGAAAATCTGCAATATGCTTATCCCAATCACGATGATCGCTTTCAACAAATGAAGCGATCATGGTTTTCACCATTATATTTACTTGCTCAACCGGAATTGCTAGCGCATGATACGGCAGAGTAGTTAAGTGGCGAATACCAAGCTGTTCGGCAGCTTTTGATATAAATTTGTTGATGAATTCCGTGCCATTGTCCGTGAACAAGATCTCGGGAGCTCCACATCGGAAAACTACACAATTTTAGAAAGCCTTCTGTACGTTCACGACATTAGCCTTCCTTCACGGGACACATTCTATCCACTTTGTAAACATGTACTGAAATATGAGTAAATATCGATAATGATAACGACTAGGCGGAAAAGGACCCATGATGTCTGCTGCAACCGCCATTTATGGTTGTTCTATCACGCGTTTTCCCATAAGCCTCACCGGGCCAGCCTGCTCAACCTTGAGCCTCTGACACGTGGAGCAGGACTGAACATGAGTGACTACGTACTTATACATTCCCAGCCAATAATACAAAAAGGCCATACGCGCGTGAGTCCTTTCTACTCCGAGGTGAACGGAAGAAGCTTCATCATGTGCTTCCTCTAAATTTTTACCCCGTAGCTCTGAAGGTAAAACTACCTTCCAGGCCTCAAGATCTGGTAAGAGTGGGTCAACGAAGGAGTTCGGTCTATGACAATACAATCTTCCAATCAGGAAACTGCGTTGGTCTTTCTTGAACATTCTTGACCCTTCGCAAGTACCAGGGGTCATCAGTCTCCTTGATGGAACTCACTACTTCAGTATCTGCCTCATAAATACGAGACAAGGCATCCGGCACGTGATGTAAGGAACCGTTCGTATGTTTAATAGTTACCTGATTTCCAAGCAATTCCGTAGCCCACCGCATCAATCTACCGGTTGGATCTTTTAAGTTACACAACCAGCGAAGGCTACTGTGGTCAGTTATTACTTTGAAAGGGTAACCCTCAAGATAGGGCCTGAATTTTCGGGTCGCCCATATCATGGCCAAACACTCTTGCTCAGTTACAGTAAAATTCCTTTCAGATGGGTCCATCGCCCGACTGAAATCTGGTCGATCTAACGTGGGAGCGGAGGTCAATGCTGTTTTTAACAGCTCAAAGGACTTTTGCTGCTCTTCGCCCCATATAAATCGACGACTTTTCTTTAACAGACGAAACAGAGGCTCAGCTATAGCAGCAAAAACCTTTATAAATCTCCGGTACCACGAGACCATTCATAAAAATCGCCTAAGCTTCTTCAAGGTATTTGGGACCGGGTAACCAGTCACTGGTTCGACCTTTTCAGGTTTACCATATACTCCAGATACCTGAACTCCTTACAACAGAATTCACTCTTTTCCCTATTAATGGTAAGGCCAGCATTGACTATAACATCTAGAACACGCCCAAGCCAATATAGATGTTTATCAAAGGTTTCGGTGACTATGATGATGTCATCCAGGTACGAAAATACGTGAGGTTCGAATTAAGGTGTGATCAACCCATCTAGAAGGCGTTGAAAAGTAGCCGGAGAATTTGACAGGCTGAAGGGCATTCGAGTATATTGGTATAGGCCCTTCCCAGGAACAGCAAAAGCAGTAATCTCCTTACTCTCTCTAGACAAAGGGATCTGGTGAAAGGCCTGACTAAGATCGATCTTCGAAATATATTGTGCTAAAAGAAGTTTGTCGAGGAAGTCAGTCATGGTTCGCATTGGATAAGCATCCTTTTTCGCAACCTCATTCAATCTACAAAAATCGATACAAAGCCTGAAACCACCGTCGGATTTCTTCGCCATTACAACTGGATCACTCCAGCCATTATCAGAGGGTTCTATTAAACCTTCTTTCTCTAGCTTATCAGCAGATTTCCTAAGGTCCTCTAAAACCTTAGGTGATTATCTACGATAATTCTGCTCAATTGGCGGGTGCCCTTGAACATCTGTTACATGTTCTGTTAGATGAGTGGCTGGCAACTTTTCTGGCATAGGGGGAATCTTTTCGTCTAGGAGTTTCTCTAATAACTCCAACTGATCTGGTTGTAATTCCTTGAGACCAGCACAGGACATGGGTAGTCGCGACGAGTCTTCGGAGACAAAACGATAATACGACATATCATCAGGACTTAAACTAACTAAACTTACATTACTATGTAACGAATTATTAAACGTAGTAACTTCTTCTCTCTGCTCCTGAGTCGGGTCCGAACTCAAACGATTTCTTGATTGCTCTAACTCTAGATCTAAACTTATTCCATCACCCACATAAGAGTGCCAAAACACTTCTTCGATTCTCCAAATTATTTTCCTATATTTTACCTCAAAGTCAAAAATCTCAGCAAAATCATGCTCTAAGAGTACGTCAAAATCAAAAGTTGTGGCGAAACGAACTTGCATATGATGCTTATAACCCAGAAACTCGACTAACAAGCTAACCATCCCTAAGGTTTCCTCCATTACTCCATTTGGGTAAACTGCGCCCAAGTGTCCGAATGAGGAGGTAGACCGGATCTTAAAGTCATCCACCCTCAAGCGTTTCCCGGTTCGGACCAAGAACTTCCATATCAGCTCATGGTGGATGCATCACATTTACTACAAACATGACAACACTTTCGTAGTGGTTTAGTACACGCCTGAAAGAAATGTCCATCCTCACCACAGTTCCAACACCCCGGTCTCCTAGCAAATTTTCTCTCAGTATTTCCTATAGCGGAAGACGGCAATTGTGGTGGAGGATTGGTGGTAATCGGTGGAAACTGTTTCCTGGCGGTCGTTGATGTGATGAAAGCAGAAATCGAAGGAATTCATCCGGGCAAACCTATGTTAGGCACACTTGGGGCCAACGGAGGTGGGGGGTCATTTTGGAAATATCCAATTGGAAAACTAGGTGCCCAGTAAAAAAAGTTGAATAGATATGACGGCAAAACGAATTCAGGTTAAGTTTGTTGTATTCGTTTGGCTGCCACTATCGAATTGGACCTTTAAATTCAATTCTGCAATGCATTAGGCTCTATTCGGCCGAGTTTATTTTATGAAATGGAAGGTAATTATAAGTTTTTCAGGGTAGCAATGAGTATAATCATGAGAAATAAAGTTGCCTAAATACATTTGTGCGGTTTGGCAAGCGTTATTAATTATTTAACTGAACGGAGTGGTATTAACCAAACTTTGACTCTAATTCGGCAATACACATGATTTGACAGACTCAATTCTACAAGGTTCAGGGTTATGGACTCGGTGGGTTACTGCTAACTTCTTTGCCGACAGTTGGTGTTCATTTATTTTACTGTTTAAAAATGTTTGAAAATTTATTTAAAAATTTTTTCTGCAATTGGCAACAATTAAACAGCTTTTACTAAAACTAGAGCAAGAAAGCGTGCGCTACATAGCCTTCCCAAACTTCTCTAGTTCTCTTCTATATGTATGTTACTCTTAGATTAAAATAAAATAAGAACTGAATTAGTCACAAAATAATTACTTCTGGAATTATGAAATTGCATTATACTTGTTTTAATTATCTTGTTAATCATGTTAATATTATTTTATGTGAAAAAAATGTATTTACCTATAACGATTCAACTTATTTTAATATTTTTCAACTAACAGTCGAATAAGTTTTTAAGTAAGTTTACAAGCATTGAATTTTGTTTTTTCTTTATCTTATTTTATTTTTAATTATTTTATTATAATATATGATAATATTATTATATTAGAAGTGAAGAAGGAATGCTGACAATAAAAGTAGACAAATTTTCAAATTTGATAACGTTCGAAAATTTATTATAATAAAATAAGTGCACGAATAGCCTTTTGCTATTAAAGTGAATTTTTAATTTTCTCCATAATTAGTTTTCGATAATATTAGTAATACCCGATATAATAAACGTTTTTCGTCATGATTAAAGACACCTCAATTTTCGGATGGATTTTATTACTCTTATGTCATGTACATATGCAACTTGCGGTTTCAAGTTTCGCTTATCTTGAAACCATATCAGTCTTAGGTACCTCCACAATCAAAACTCCCAAATTTTTTTGTATCAGAACTTTGTTTTTTTGTGTGGCTTTTTTGGGCTGTATTGCCGATTTTTGGGCTCCACTACTTTTTTTTGAAAATTTAAATTTGGAGTGGAGGTGCTGGCTTGACTCAAACCAGCACCTCCACTACATACAAATTTGAAAAAATTAAAAATCAAAGAGAACAGAATTTTAGGCTTTTTTGGGTTCTTGAACGCGCCAACAACCAATTTCGAAAACCTACCCTTACCGAAAATAAAACTACCTCCTATGTAAAAACTCAAACTAGAAACAAACAAAGTACACACAAATTTTGGGCTTATTTTGGGCTCTCGACTGCACGAAACAAAAATTAAGAAACCAACCCCTACGTGCAAAGAATACCACTCTCTTGCCAAAAATAAAAACTGTAAAAAACAAAGTGCATCATAATCTTGGACTCATATTGGGCTCTCGAATGCACCAAAGAAAATGGTCAAAAACCACCCCCATGCACAGAAAAAACCACACCCCAAGTAAAAACTCAAACATGGAAAAAACAAAATAGAAAGTAGTGTTGGGCTTAGCTTGGGCTCACGAATGCTACATTTGTTTTTCAAAAACCACCCCTAAATCTACAAAATCGAACGCGTATCTACGAATTCGAATTTTCGAGGAGCCCAAAAATCAGAGACTCTATTCCCCCTATAAAATTCCGAGTCCCAAACATCAGAAACTCCATTTACAAAGTAAATATCTAGAAAAGATAATTCTTTGACAAGGTCACATCTGCGTGGTATCAAGGGGCTGCTTTTTAACTTTAAGGGTAGGAGCACAAAATTCGGTGTTGTAATTTTTGAGGAGCCCAAAAACTAGAGACTCTATTTACACGTTAATATTTTGAAGAAGATTATTTGTTGACAAAGTCATATTCTGTGTGGTATCAAGGGGTTGCTTTCCAACGTTAAGAGTCGGAGCCCAAACTTTAGAGCTGGAATTTTTGAGCCCAAAAATCGGTGTTGATATTTCCAAAGCGCCCAAAAATCAGAGTCTTTAATCACACGATACAATTTTAAAAAAGATTCTTCTTTGACAAAGTCACATCTGCGTGGTATCAAGGGATTGTTTTTTAACATTAATGGTTGCAGCCCAAAAATCGGTCTTGGTATTCTTTAGGATTTTTATAGTTGCCCAGAACCATATGGACCATCTTCCCGCAAGATTGATGTTTTCGAACCCCCTCTCTCGCTTAGTAATTTCAACCTTCAAAAATGAATAAATAAATTCCCGGCTTTAAATTTTTATAAACAATTCAGTCTTTTTAATTTTTGTATGGTACTCAGGTTTATAAAAGTACCAACTCCACCATATAATTTCGTCAAAAAATAATCTTTTTGTGAATTTTACTGTGTAATTGGGGGCTCTGATTTTTGGGCTACTCAAAAATACCAACTTTGATTTTTGGACTCTAATCCTTTACGTTCAAAAAAACATCCCCTTGATACCACGCAGATGTGACTTTGTCAAAAAATAATCTTTTTTAGAATTTCACTATGTAAATAGTGTCTCTGATTCTTGGGCTCTTTAAAAATACCAACACCGATTTTTGGGCTCTAACCCTTAATGGTAAAAAGCCCTTGGTACCACGCAGATGTGTCGTTGTCAAAGAATTATCTTTTTTAGAAATTTACTTTGTAAATGGAGTTTCTGATGTTTTTGACTCGGAATTTTATAAGGTGAATAGAGTCTCCGATTTTTGGGCTCCTCGAAAATTCAAATTCGAGTTCATAGACAGGCGTTTGATTTTTTAGATGTAGGGGTGGTTTTTGCAAAAAAATCAAGAATTCGTGCGCCCAAGAAAAGCCGAACACTACTTTCTATTTGGTTTTTTCCATGTTTGAGTTTTTACTTAGGAGGTGGTTTTTTTTTACATAAAGGTGGTTTTTGATAATTCTGTTTGGTGCATTCGAGAGCCCAATATACGCCCAAAATTATGATGCACTAAGTTTTTTGCAGATTTTATTTTTGGAGAAAGGGTGGTTCTTTTGTACATAGGGGGTGGTTTTTTGAATTTTTTTGTGCACTCGATAGCCCAAAATAAGCCCGAAATTGTGGTGTACTTTGTTTTTTCCTAGTTTGAGTTTTTTTGTAGGGGGTAGTTTTATTTTCGGAAGGGGCAGTTTTTGGAAATTGGTTGTTGGCGCGTTCAAGAGCCCATAAAAGCCCAAAATTCTGTCCTCTTTGATTTTAAATTTTTTCAAATTTTCATGTAGTGTAGGTGCTGGCTTGACTTAAGCCAGCACCTTCACTCAAAATTTGAATTTTCAAAGAATGTAGTCGAGCCCAAAAATCGGCAATACAGCCCAAAAAAAGCCCAAAATTCTGATACAACAAAATTTGGGAATTTTAATCGTGGAGGTGCTAGCTTAAAACCGCAAGTTGCATGAGTACATAATATAACAATAATAAAACCCATCATACTTACAAGTGTACACTTCAATTCTACTTTAATATTATTAGAATTGCATAAAAATTATATTTACAATGAAGACAACAGGAAATCGAAAAACTTTTATTATATCGGGAGTTACTAATCTTATCGAAAACTAATTGTTAACCAAAATTTACTGTAATCACAAAAAGCTATTTGTGCACTTATTTTATTATAATAAATGTTCGAACGTTATCAAATTAAAAAATTTGTCTACTTTTATTGTCAGCATTCCATCTTCACTTCTAATATAATAATATTATCATATATTATAATAAAATAATTAAAAATAAAATAAGATGAAGAAAAAAAATTCTATACTTGTAAACGTACTTAAAAATATATTCGACTGTTAGTTGAAAAATATTAAAATAAGTTGAATCATTATAGGTAAATACATTTTTTTCACATAAAATAAGGTCAACATAATTAACAAGATAATTAAAACAAGTATAATGCAATTTCGTTATTCTAGAAGTAATTATTTTGTGAATAATTCAGTTCTTATTTTATTTTAATCTAAGAGTAACATACATATGGAAGAGAACGGGAAAAGTTTGGGAAGGCTATGGAGCGCGCGATTTCTTGCTCTAGTTTTAGTAAAAGCTGTTTAATTGTTGCCAATTACAGAAAAAATACTTTTCAATTTCATTTTGTAAATTTTCAAACATTTTTAAATAGTAAAATAAATGAACACCAACTGTCGGCAATGAAGTTAGCAGTAATCCACCGAGTCCATAGCCCTGCACCTTGCAGAATGGAGTCTGTCAAATCATGTGTATTGCCGAATTGGAGTCAAAGTTTGGTTAATATCACTCCGTTCAGTTAAATAGTTAATATCGCTCGCCCAAACCGCACGAATTTATTTGGACAACTTTATTTCTCATAATTATACTCATTGCTACCCTGAAAAACTGATAATTTCCCCCCATTTCATAAAATAAACTCGGCCGAATAGAGCCTAATGCACTGCAGAATTGAATTCAAAGGTCCAATTCGATAGTGGCAGCAAAACGAATACACCAAACTTAGCCTGAATTCGTTTTTGCGTTATATCTATTCGACTTTTTTTACTGGGTGGCATGCACCCGAATAATATTTTCTAGAGACTGAATCGGACGATCCGAAGCAATAATAATGGGTTTGGTCGTAATCGCAACTGCTGGTTTAGCAGTGGCTTTAAGAGAAATATAAGCGAACTCAGGTAACAAACTACTGTTTGGCCAAGGGGGAGTTGCATATAAACTGTCCATCCCATTAGCCGACTCAAACAATTCGCCTCGCATTTCCAGCTGATCGAAATTCTGGAAGTCACTACGAGTTATCGCTTGTCTATATCGCGGGTGTAAATTTGAGTATGCTTGCTCAAGCTGCTCCAGCACACTAAGTGGTGGTTTAAAGAACTTAAATAATGATCTAATATTTTGGAGATAATCAGCTATGTGTTCATCTGCCACAACGAAACCTGTCCAATGAACCCATTTATTGTCTTCTACGCCCAATCTAAACCAAACAAGAGCACCGCGAGTTAAAAGACTAGGCATCGCTGCTAGTATTTGATCATCAGCTAAACCACTCCCTAATCGGCATTCGCTTACTCTTTTTAGAAATTCCTCTGCGCTACTATCTCTAGCACCATTAAGAGATCAATTCCATTTACTGACTATCTCTAGAACATTCTGCCCGTGCCCACCTATACGATAGCTACATGTTGACTGGTTCACACCTGAACAGCCCAAAGGGTTTGTTTGATATATTTGAGTGGGTAGTACTGGGTAGTGAAATCGGTCCCCAGACAAGGTGGAGTTAACCAAAGATTGCGGTCCTGTTAAGATACTGTGGTATGAACTGCCAGAATTTACCGACGGAGTTCTGTGTTTCGAATTAGGAGACTCCAATTCAAAACATTTTAAAAACTGAAAAAAATCGCCAATAATTACTCAATTTTCAACCTTGCTCAGGATGTGGGCCCCACGTTGGGCGCCATTTTGTAACGGGATTTTTAAGGAAATACGTAACTTACTTACCTGCTACTTGGCCACTCAACGTGGTTATTCGGCCTAATTCGCGACCTGAAAAACTTTAAAAAAAAAAGACCAGGCCAAATGCTTGGTGCCGGCGCCAGGCGCCTGTGAAGATGCCACTGAAAATTCAGAATTTATTGTTTATTAAAAGGAAGAAATAGATTAATCTAATTCCGACAACTCAGGAGAGGGAAAACGTGGGGGCGATTTCCGAGCAAGGCTGACACATGTTTTCGACAATAAAGACAAAATTTATTAAATATTTGACATTATAAGTTTATTCAACAGTCATATCTCTCTTAGAAAACATCAACAGAGAAAGAACACAAGCAACGCTTTATATCAGACACGAATAAAAAATGGCAAACGTCATCGTTTGAATTATTGAACTTTGGAAATCAAGTGGATTAAACTTTAAGTTCAGATCATGAAAATTTCAATTATATTGAAACGAAACATTGCGGCAAGTAAAGCTTGAACTCTATTAAATAAAAATTAACAACTCATTACAATTGATCGCGAAATAAAACAATAAAAGAGAAAGAATCAAAGTTTGCGAAACAGTGGCCGACCTTACATAATGTTAAAATAAACGATGCCGAGACGGAAGAAAAACTGGCACCCACCTGATTCCAATCCTTGTTCGAGAAGTTCAAGTATTCCTTAAATGGTCCTTAATATCTTACTCCAATTAAAAATCTCGGCGACTCAAAGTAATGGCTCAAACACTAGAGTGTCATACTGCTGATGCTCACAACACAGAAGTTGCACAAGAAATGTCTAGCGGGAAAACAATACCCAGCGTCCACAGGAAAAACACGAAGGAATAATAAGGAGACCGAACTGTTATGGGAAACTTTTTCGAATCTGCTCTGAGCAACGGCACCGCAAGTGCCAGACCTGTAAGACGTAATCACTCTTTTGCGAGTGAGCAAGTGCAACATGTCTTCTTGTCACGCACAGAAAAAAGGCGAGTGAGACAACTTTTTTAAGTAAACAGAATGAAGTATGTTCAGCAGGTTATGAGAGTTTGTTTTTTTTTTTGCAACCGGCAATTTGTTTCGCGCTGTGAAAAAATTATAGTTATAAAAGAGTTACTTATACTCACTTATAAGAAGAGTTTCTTAAGATTGCGAAAGGAGTGCATCATAAAAGTGGTAAGTATAGAATTATTTACGGAGTTGGTATTTTGGCCGCTGAAATAAGAAAGAGGATTGCTCCGAAAAACATATAAACTTTACGTTTATTCCATAATTTCTTTGTCGCGTTCTAGTTTCAGAAGGTACTTTACGTTTTTTCTTTCCAAAAATGGTTCACACTTCTGTCACAAATATTAAAAATATTATTTATGGATTTATTTCGTATAATTCGTATGATGATCAACAAACGAGCTTAAACTCTCTAACATACTCTATTTTCAAGAAGCTCTCTCACTCGCACTTTCAGGTACGTGTGAAGAGGACACGCAAGGACACAGTGCGCTTGCGCACTCACTGAAGAGTGATTACTACTTACAGGCCTGGCACTTACGGTGCCGTTGCTCCTAACAAATCACATGTACGGAGATCGGTCTCCTTATTATTCCTTCGTGAGAAAAAAGTCCCAAAAGGAAATTGAGGCTCCATCTAGTGATTTAGCGAGGAGTCTCATACTGCGGGCTCTATGGTACATGCTCAGTATGTGTGGTAAGCAGTGAAGCAACAGCTGACGTTGTTTGATAATGATAAAAGCATGACAGAATGTCCCAGTGCTAGAGAGTCTCACTGAATTTTCGGAGTTTGAGTTCTAAGTTATTTAGTCCACTTAATGAAATTGTTGAATCCAGCAGATTCTTCCTCTCGGTCCAACGACATAGCACTTGACAATCAGGCAAGTGACAGCACTTGTCGTCCCGGATCTAATAATAATAATAAAAAGGAATGTTTCGAAGGTAATCCTGAAAGGTTAATAAAATTTTTTCTTAAAACTACCTTATGTACTAAATGTGAGATTTCCGTGCAACATCAGTCGAGTGGATCAGCGTGAGTATTTTTTTATATGTTAAAAAAAAAGAATCACATCACATTTTTCAATGACTCTTTTCTACGACAATTTGCAAATTTATAATGATTATTAATCATTTTAACAATGTTCATAAACAAATTCAGAGCTTGGCCATTTTTCAACGAATAGACTTTTGGCTATTTTTCAGCGAATAGGCTCAATATTTTACAGAATTAACTAAGAATATCTTTCCAATTACTTTTTCGCATGATGCTTCGCAAATTTCCAAGACTTATTAATTATTCAAACAATTTTCATAAACAAATTTGGAGCTTGGCCTTTTTTTAACGTTTTGGGTATCAAGAACGAATGATTTCCAATAACTCTTTTCTACGATACTTTGCAAATATACAAAAATTTATAATTATTTTAACAATTTTCATAAGCATATTCAGAGTTTGCCTATATTTCAAAAAAGGCACAATTTGTTTACGGAGTAAACTAAGAATATAATAAAATGATGTAAGTTTTGCTGACTACTGGTCAGTACAGTCAGATCAATAGTCAGCTAAACTTACATCATTTTATTAACTACTACCCTGGTCGACACTAAGAACATCTAATTATAGTAAACTAAGAATGTCTTTCTGATTACTCTTTTCTATGTTGCTTAGTAAATTTATAAGAATGGTTAATTATTTGAACAATTTCCATAAACAAATTCAGAGTTTGGCCATTTCTCAACGAATATGCTCAATTTGTTTATGGAATTAAAAAATAATGTATTTGCAATAACTTTTCCCGACGATACCTTGCAAATTTACAATAAAAAAATACATGTAGCAGTAACCTTTTTGATAATAAGTACAACATTTCTATCTGAAACATAATATTAAAATCAAAATCATTTGAATATTTTAAACACATTCATTTTTTCAAGAAAATATATGCACTATACAATATTTTATGAGAATGAAAAAAGCATACAAATTTTATATAATTTTATAAGTATATAAAAGTTTGTCATAAGGACAACCGCGGGATTTCGCCGGGAGCGGGTGTTAATCTGAAAAACTGCAGCATCTGCCAACGAAATCGCGGTGAAATTTCAGCTGTAACCGATGATCCGGCAAAAGCCTCATGCACCCCGAGGACCCGGAAAGACCTAAGGACGACCGCCTTCTGCATATTCCCCGCAAACGTCTTATCATTTTGTTGACTCGCGGGGATGCTTTTCAGACTATTACCCAGTGAAATCTTGGCACCTCCAAGAGCGCCGATGATCAGGACGATTATCTTAACAGAATATTCCGGGTGTAACCGCCGTAACTCGCTATAAGCTCTTCATACCTCTCTTTCTTTTCATTCTCCTTATCTATAGTGTTTTTGTTAGCTGGTGCCGAAAATTCGATAACGAACATGGTTCGCTTCTCGAAGTCAAGGAGAGCTATGTCAGGCTTTGAGTGCGCAACAGAAACAATTTTCGAGAATATGAAGTTCCAGTATATGCGGCACTTAGACTAGATAGTATGTGTCCTAGATACTCGAGGTGTGCATGACATGCTCTGCCGCTATCATCGGGAATGTCTTGGCATGAAATCTGGCGAAGGCATGCCAGAGTAGAAATGACATGCCAAAATGTAACCCTCCGTGCCCGACTTCAATGCGGGTGATTTAAGAAAAGCAAGCGTTAACTCATACGACATGATTGACTGATCCTCCACATTTATGTGGAAGATGCCGTGCATCCTCTTGTCGAGGAGCTGTTCTTGGAAGTTTTTTCCCTGTGCGTTCTTAATCCGGACCTTTAGCAGTGAGTAGTCGAGATGGATAAGATTTTATGCATTTTGCTCACCCCTGATATTGAAGTCAAGGCCGAGTGTTTCGGCAGCTTCCTCCCATGCTTTGTACAGAAACGCTCCCTCGGCCACTTCTTCGTGCTTCCTCTTCATTTTAAGAAGAGGTTCTCACTACTCCGCGGCCACTTTGACTGCGTGAGATATAGAGTATCAGAACAGAACACTTAAGGTGCATGCTTTTGTTCATGTACATAACCTTTCGCGACCCGATGTCAATGGATCTGAGTTCGTCCTTCGGCCATGGAACCACTCCCAACGAGGGGCTATTCACTGAGTTTAAATGAGTTAAAAGTCATTCTTCACTCAAAACAGGTCAAATGAAATTTCTTATGATCCAGCCAAATCATGAAAAAATTTTCCGAATCTTAGGGAATCGCGCTAACTCAGGGAGAATCACGTAAATTCTTCCTGACTGTTCTCGACTCTTCTCAACTCTTCTCGACTCAGCGTTGGTCACTGCAAAGTCAGCGCGGTCACTTGTACTCTTACGAATTCTCGCTGAACTCTTTCGAACTTCTGAGTGTTCAGTTACTGTTTGATTTGCTGATGTTTTTATTTTACGCGTAATAAAGGAGATTTTAATTGATAATAAGGTAATAATCACATTAGGAGAGACAGAGAATTGCATTTATTCAAAATAAATATTTGAATACATTTTTTATGCACCTATAGATTACATCCAATTTTGTTTTTTGATTTCGGATAAGCCACTCTGACAGAATCATGGTCGCTGTTTACGTACCTTTTTTATATGGTTGCCATTCGCTCAATAAAACTCGCAATCAAGATCATATTTTTGCATATAAAAATTCAGAGTAACTGCTAAAGACTGAAATCGAATCGGAAAAACGTAGACGGAAATTTAAACGTACCGTAGAAGGTCCCCGTACCAAGGGTTTCTGCTGAATATGGTTACAATAATTAATAAGCAGTCGCGGACAATTGTCCAGGGATGGTTCCGAAGGAATAACCCCTAAGCGAAGGTGTGAGAACCGTGCCCAAAGCTGCATGGCACCTGGGTGAGGTGTCTTTAACGGTGACTCTGGGATACCGGGCGAGGTCTCAGAGTATCAGCCTTATCCTCGCACGCGGGGCTCTACAAGGATGGACGAACCCTTTCCCTTGCTGCTCGTGGGAACAACAATGAAACCAACAAACCACCAAAATGTTGTAGATGCGGTTCAAAACGATCGAACGCGCAGAGCACCCGACAATGGATCGGCAAACAATGCCGACCATCCTAGAGTTCGGGGTGCTGAAAATAATTTAGATGGAAACACGACGACGAACCGGCGAAACGCCCACATTGAGTGGACGGATCAACTTAAGAATGACGTGCTAGACTGCTACGATGCCAGTATTATCCCTGTTCGCGGAGGCTTTATGGCGCGTATGCATACTCTGTGGTGCGAGAAACACCCAGAGCTTCAACACGTTTCGCATCAGTCTTTGCGAAATCAAGCCGACTACCTCCGGAAAAATGGATATGTACGCGGAGCGCTTCCTCAACCGCTGCTTGAACAAGCTGCAGACGAAGATGAAACGACATTAAGACCAACCGCAGAAACCAGGCACCTTCTGGAAGATGATCGCAATTTCAGTACAAGGAGGAACATCAACATGCAAGTTCCTCCTAAGCCCCAAGATCTGGCTGAAATGGATGCCTCCCTTCGTCGAGATATCTCACAAGCGTCCGACCTCTGGTCCATCAATTGCTCAGTTTATGGTGCTGCGAGAGCTTTGGCTGATTCAAATTGAAGGCTGAAACCGACAATGGATCAAAAGACAAGAAGACGCTTGCATCAACTGAACAAGAAAATTGGATGGGCAAGACAGAATGCGTCCCGTGTTCAATGTGTGATTGACTACATAACATCTGGTAGACCGTTCACGGAAAGGGTTCGAAAGTTCGCCCAAGAACTAAGGATCTTGAATCACACACTAAATAAGTCAAAGCTGCTGACAATCAAGCAGCATATTGTTGACAAAATAAGGCTGCTATCTGACGCAAGGAGGAGGATACAGCAGAGGGAGAGATGGATCAGGGAGAATCAACAGTTTCTTGCTGACCCATCACGCCTTTTCAGTGATCCCCCTGTTTTTGTAAACAATCCACCCAAGCCCAAGGAGGTAGAGACTTTTTGGAGAGAGGTGTACAAGATCCCGAAAACACTAGAGTTGAAAGAAGATACTGACAATATCATCCGCTTCAAGGAGTTTTGCCACAGCCTCATAAAATCTGAGGAGGAGTGCCCATCGGTCACTGCTCAAGAGGTGAAAAAAGCACTTAGAGGCACGAAGAACTTTTCCGGTGCTGGACCAGATTGTATCAGGAACTTTTGGTGGAAGAAGTTTACTTCTATACACCAACATTTGGCCCGCATATTCACCTCATATTTAAAGTCGGAGACGCCCATTCCGCAGTGGCGCTGGTGTTAGGACGCACTATACTCCTACCGAAAAAAGGTAACTTGTCCAAACCGGAGAATTACAGGCCAATAACTTGTTTGAACACACTGTATAAGATCTTCACAGCTGTCCTAAACAACAGGATTGTTCGACGAATTGAGCCTGTATGGTGAGAGATGTACGAACAACGAGGCTCGAAAAAAGGTGTAGCAGGCTGTCGAGAGAACCGGCTGATTGACAGGTGTGCCTGTGAAGACGCTACAGTCCATCAGCGCGTCCTTTCAATGGCCTGGATTGACTACCGGAAAGCTTTCGATTCAACCTCTCATAGACTTATCATTTGTCTGTTGGAAAGCTTGAAGGTACATCCACACATAGTGAGATGCATAGAGAGATTGATGCCTCTTTGGAAAACTCGATTTACCATCTCATCTAGGAATCATCGTCTGACGACGAACAAGGTCACATTCCAGAGGGGCGTCTTTCAAGGGGATAGTATGAGCCCTTTACTTTTTTGCATCACACTTCTGCCTCTATCTCTCGCACTACGAAATTCTCCTGGATACCTCTGTGGCGGCACTAATCAGCGTGAGCATAAGGTCACTCATGTATTTTATATGGACGACCTGAAGATCTATGCCGCTGGTAGAAGCAAACTTCAAACTGCTATAAATATCGTCAAGAACTACACAGGAGAGATTGGGATGGACTTTGGTTTGGAAAAGTGTGCCAGAATTCATTTGAAGAAAGGAAATATTACTGGCGTTTCCAAGGACCCTGAGCTTGTGGATATAAGTGTTATTAGACATCTTAACACTGGAGAGACCTACACATAGCTGGGCGTGCCTCAAAGCTGCATTCAGGACGCAACATCAGTGAAGGAGTCTCTCCGAAGCAGATAGAAGCATCTTCTTCGACAGATTTGGTCTTCCAATCTGTCGGCGTTGAACAAGGTATCTGCGACTAACATGCTTGCCGTCCCGGTCCTACTCTACTCGCTTGGCGTGGTTCAATGGACGAAGAACGAGTTTAAGGCCCTTTATGTCACCACGCGTAAAATCATGCGGTATTTAGGCGGAGAAGAATTAGTTTTCAGAATCGAATCTCAAAGCGATTGGGAAAACTATTTCTGTGCCACTGAATTACTTGACTGGGATAGAACAACGAATAGTGGGTTAGGATTTAAACGCCTTCTCCCCCCTTTGGTTAGAAGCAGTTCGTCGTTATAGCTCAGTCTGGTAATAGCGGGAAAATACGGTGTTGTGAGTGCTCATACAGTACACCAAGTTTCGTGACGTTAAGAGACTAGAGTTGCTGTACCAAGCAACGGCGATATATAAATATCAAATTTAGCTCGATTAAGAAGAGCAGAAAATTAATAGAAGGTTGTCTCTACGAACCTCTGCTCTTCCTAATTAGTACAAGTAGGCCTAGGAATACAATTAGAAGGTAAGTTTCAAATGTATCGATTAAATCTTAATTTTGATGTCTTTTACCTGTAAAATTCTGAGTGTTGAGTGAGTAGCATTATTGAGTCCAAAA
>CAKNXH010072737.1:0-24729 GCA_932178445.1 Andricus quercusramuli | reverse complement strand
CTTAACGTTACTTTAACGTTAGGTTAACGTTACTTTAACGTTAGGTTGACGTTACTTTAACGTTAGGTTAACGTTACTTTAGCGTTAGCTTAACGTTACTTCAACTTTATCTTAACGTTACTTTAACGTTAGCTTAACGTTACTTTAACATTACTTTAACGTTAGCTTAACTTTATTACATGTCGGTTTTATCTATCCAGCTGTTGTGTGAACTGTCGAACCCAAGCCATTTGACATAGATTTTATAGCCACGTCTCTTAATGACTTTCTCCACAAGGTAAATGTTTGGATACCTGACTTTTAAAAGTTCCTCTTGATAAAAGCCTCCAGCAACAGATTGATCCTGATAGTCCTTTAGTTTATATGTTACTGGTTTAGTTGCTATAATCCGAGCCGCAGTAAATATTTCAGTTGTCCAGTTGGGTGTATATCCTTTCTCAAAAATGTTCTTATAATTGCTGATTCGAACTTTGTCACCAACTTTGAATTTTTGACGTTTCCAAATAATTTTTCTCTGTTTCTGGAAGCGTTGCATCAATTCTTCCTCATCATCGGTGGTTACGTCTTTTGGTTTCATACCAATTTTTCGATGTTTCGTATTGTTATACTTGGATATGAGATTAGGTAAGATATCTAGCCACTTGTAATTACCTTGCAAGCTGAATTGTGGCCACATCTTGTTCTTGAGTGTACGATTAAATCGCTCAATAATAGACGCTTTTAAATTGCTGTAAGTTGAGTACAGTTTAATGCTATACTTTTGCATTAAAGCCTTAATCTCCGAGTTGTAAAACTCTTTGCCTTGATCTGTGTGCAAGTTTTTTGGAACTCGTCCCTGTACAAGTATGGATTTCATGGCTTCAGTCACATCATGTCCACTCTTGCTTTTCACAGGAACTGCCCAGGCATACTTTGAAAATATATCGATAACAGTAAGCAGGTATTTGAAACGCTCATTCTCTTGAGAATATGGTAACATTTCAACCAAGTCAGCCTGCCATGTCTCATCTATACCACGCATTATCACCGAACAACGTGCATAATTTTTTCTCGCAGGTTTATGCAGCTCTGTGACTACCATCTCCTTCTTTGCGTTCATTTTCTAATGCGTTCAGTCGAGCGTCTAGTTGAGCAATGAGTTCAGCGTTGCGTAACGATAACTCTTGTTGGGTATTAATCTGGAAATTCTTCAATTTCTCATTTACTGATTCTTCAAGAATTTTCATTATAATATTATTGTTATCAATTTCATTACGCATAGATGACGTAACCTGATAAAGCGTTCGTATCTCGCTTTGAAGAATTCGCTGTACAAGTCTCAAATTAACAGCATCAAGCTGTTCTTCAGCGTCTTGAACGTTACAGAGTCTTTTCTTATCGATATCGTAATTACCGTTAGAGGTAAATTTAAAACCAAAACCAGGAGGCCCACGATTTGCGGACGCAGCTCGATTCAGAGGATGTCCGAACACGTCGATACTCATTTTAATATTGACGCTTTAGTGAGCTTCAGTCTCTTAATATATGATTTGAGCTTCTCTCAATTCCTCGAAGATTGAAATAATTTCATTATTATGACTTGGATTTCCTGCTGCTTGAGATGCTGTGAGTAGTCGAAGGCGGTCAACCAGCTCATCAGGATCATCCCAATAAACGTAGTCTGGCCTTGAATCTTTTCTTGTTATTAAAAATTTAGGTATTGAACTCTTTGATCCTTTCTTTTTCTTTAATGATGCTCCACTTGTAGATGATCGCTCATGTGGAAAAAGTTTCGCTATAATATTCCAATACTTTAGAGTATTATTCGAATGAATGGGTTTTTAAGAACTATAATTCTTCCTATGTGCATTTGTAGCAATAAGAATTTCTTTATAGTTCTTTTGATCATCCTGGCTTATATAAGTTTCATCAGGTTTTTATTTAAATAACAGTTCAAAAAAACCAGTACTTTTCCGATACAATTTTCCACCAATCTTGATATATTGTCCATCAAAGCTGATTGGTGTATCACCAATTATAAACGTTCCATCATTGGTTTTTCGTACACCGCAAACCATATCCAAATATTGTTTTCTATTTTTATTTAATAGTCCAATAAATTTATTTGTTAACTTATCATAATTTTCAGTAGGCTCATCATTTTCTTGAACAATAGTTGCATCATGTGCTTGATCATCGTTAGCAGTCATGAAGGAAATATTATCATTTTCTGTTTCATCTTCATCTTCATCTTTTTCAATCTTATTATTCATATATTCATTTTGCACTTTTGATATATCAGACGTATTTAATAAATTTTGTAATGGTGTAACTATAGGTTTAAAAGTTTCACTAAGAATATTCTCTGTAGCTTCTTTGCCTAACTTTAGTATGCGGTGTTACCGTCGAATAGCATCGCTTGCTTTTGATATTTGACGAAGCACATCTTGCTCTTTATGAAACATGTTTATACCTCAGTGTCTCACACAAAACTAAGTTTATTTACAATGAAGCCATCCTATTTATAGAATAATAAAACAGTCGAATCCTTTTCTATATCTACCCTCATTTGAATTCCTATCTTTATCAATAACTAAAAATCCATATTTATCTGTATTCCAACATGCTGAACATAATTATCGGAACTTCGTGTTAGTCATATCAGTATTTACATGATCATCACATACGTGTTTAAGATTTGTATCATCTTGCCGAAAAAGAAGTAATAAATTAACGTTATCCCGGACTAGATGTTTAGGAACGCGAGCATACGTCTGACATAAGTAGAAACAATCCACATTGACGTGTCTACCCATGCAGAAGAAGGCTTTGACATTGTCCTGCTTCTCACAAGCGATGTCATCAAAGATAAAGATAGAGTTTGGTTTAGCTTTACTAGGTGAAATGACTTGTTCGTGCTCACTGTATGGAAAATACTCAACGCCATCTACATCATCGATTACTTTTTCCAAGAATTGATACTTGGCTTGTTGCAAAGATTTTGAGTAAAGATGAATATCATCAAATCTGAGACCATTTGGATGTAGAATTAAAGAAAGCAGTGCATTCGTTTTACCACAATTTGATGGTCCACAAAAAACTGCACGAATGCTGTCTGATAGTAGATTACCATGACGCTTCACCTTCTTCTGCCCAGGCTCAACGAGTGAGTCTATATTTGCGACTGGAAGTTTGACAGGCTGTGTCTTGAATCGCATTTTAACCTTGACTAACAAGAAAGTGATAAGTAAAGCGCTTATATAGTTTTCGGGTCAGTTGAAAGTTAATTTTCATACAGCTAACATCAGTTGGACCGTCGCTCCAGCCTGTTAAGTCTATACTAACATAAAGTTGCTCGTTGAGAATACACTATCCGTTCCCCTCGGTACATGAGAAAGCTATAAATACAGGGCTCACAAAGACTTCTAGATAGTCGCAAACTGACCTTCATAGAGTGAGTAATGCTTGTACACAGCAAGGTGGTGTTTTACCACTGATTCCAATATTCGCAGGACTCAGCGCACTTGGAGCTCTTGCTGGTGGAGCAGCTGGTGTTGCAAAAGCTGTAAATGATTCCAATGCAGCTAAACAACAACTTCAAGAGACTGCGCGTCATAATAAGACGATGGAGGAAATAGCTCTTGGGAAAGGGCTACACTTGGAACCCTATTGACAAGGACTGGGTCTTCATATCAAACCATGTCCTCAAGGTTGTGGTCCTGAAGCTAGAAAGCGTGCATCTAAAAAACGTTTACACATTGGGTAGCATTAAAAAAGAATGGTTGTGAAACATTATACTTTGACAGTTTTGGTAACCTTAAACCTTCTTCTGAACTTGTCAATTATCTAGGTGTTGGTAGCTTTATAAAATATAATCATGATAGGTATCAAGACTATAATACATTTGAGTGTGGGCATGTATGTCTTAAATTCCTATGCGAACAGCTTAATGTAAAGAGTGAATATAGTTTATATAAGTATAAGTAATTGCTTGCAGGCAATCAGTATGGAGAAAGACGCCGTCATGGATGAATCGTTCACTCTGACTATTTCAGGCAACTCATCTGTGCTTGAGGCAGAATACTTTCCACCAATAGAACTCGCGCGAAATAAAAATTATGCTCTTGGTCTAGTTGAGCTACATACATTTAACTCAATTCCTAACGTTGATGTTGGAAAGAATAAGTTTTATATTGGTAATTAGGTGGTTACCATACCCCCTGGCAGTTATGAAATTGAAGATATTGAGAAATATATACAGAGATCTCTGATGAATAGAGACTTTTCTGTTGTAACAGTGTCAGCAAATGGTGATCAGATTGATAAATATGTACAAAAGAATTTGAAAAATAATAATAATAATGCTACAGTAAATATTAAACCCAACAACAATACTTTGCGTAGTGAAATCAAGAGCAACCGTGAAGTTAATTTTAAACCAAAAAATTCTATTGGTCAGCTGCTGGGATTCACATCACGTGTTCTCCAAGCTAATAAGATTCATCTATCAGATTTACCAGTAGCTATTCTCAAGGTGAATGCTCTCAGGATTGAGTGCAACATTACAACTGGAGCATATATTAATGATCAAAAAGTTCACACGATTCATGAATTCTTCCCAACCGTTCTAACAGGATATAAGATCGTTGAAGTGCCATCACACGTCATTTATCTTCCGATCATCGTAAAGACAATACATCATATTCAGCTCCGCATAGTTGATCAAGACGGAGAATTGGTGAATTTTCGAGGAGAGACTATAACTATCCGATTGTGATTTAAGCAAGCCACCATGCAAGAAATCAGTCAGTCTTCAATCAGCTCGCAAGAGATTAACATCTCAGAACGTGCGCTTCCTCAAGCAACAAGGTCTCAGACTTGTTCAAGAAGGAAAGAGAAGAAGAAAAAGCGACCATTAACTCATATATCATTTATTTGTCGCTGTTACAAAAATGGAAGAAATACTGAATGTTCAAGCTCCAGTGAGTTATGATGAATCTATAGCACACTATGAGGTTCATGCTCATCAACCTTATGCTTCATCATTATATCACAACAGTGATGAGATACGAATTGCAGTGCAACATCAAGATTTATGCATTCTTCCAAGTAAAAGCTCATTACACATACATGGAAGACTAGTTCGGGCTGATGGAAATACAGCTGTGACAGCAACAAATCTAATTGGTAACGCCATCTGCTTCTTATTTGATGAAATTCGGTATGAATAGAATGGTATTGAGATTGCCCGATGTAAAAATGTTGGACATACCAGCACAATAAAGAGTTACATTTCATTGACGCCTAATCAGCTTAATTATGCCGAGAATGCAGGCTGGCTTGATATAGATTTGGATGCTCGAATAACAAATGAAGCTGGATACTTTGATGTAAGTATCCCACTCTGCATGATCCTCGGATTCGCTGAAGATTATCAAAAGATTATTGTAAATGCCAAACATGAACTAATCTTAACAAGATCACGCACAGACATTAATGCTATTATTCAACCAGCGCAAGGAGAACCTGCAGATTTTGAAATTTTACTACAAAAATTTGAATGGATGGTTCCCTATGTTCTACCTAAAAATCATCAGAAGATACAGTTGCTAAAGTATATTGAAAAGGACCCACCTATATCAATGAGTTTTCGATCCTGGGAAATGTTTGAATATCCTCTAATCCCCGCCGCTCAAAACCATGTAGGCAGATGAAGACTTCCACACAAATAGAGAAACCAAGATATATCATACTAGGATTTCAAACTGGAAGAAAAGATCAACGAAGAAGTAATATCAACTTTTTCGAACACTGTAATATTACAAATGTAAAAGTTTTTCTAAATTCTCAGTATTATCCTTATGGTAATTTAAATTTAAACTTTGATCAGAATCAGTTCGCATTATTGTATGAGATGTATGCTAATTTTCAAACTTCATACTATGGAAAAGAGCATGAACCTTTGCTAAAGAAGCGTTTATTCAAGGATAATGCACCACTCATTGTAATTGACTGCTCTAAACAAAATGAGTTTTTGAAACAAAGTTCAGTGGATGTACGGTTAGAATTTGAATCGAGTAATAATTTTCCCGCCAATATAGTAGCTTATTGTCTAATCATACATGATCGAATAGTTCAATATAAGCCTATCAGTGGCGCTGTTCAGAAAATAATTTGAAGTGGTGGGGGTAATATTGAGTGGTGCGAGTTGCATCAGGGTATAAAAGAGCTAAATTTGGCTGAAAAAATCAGTCTCAGTTGAGATGGACTTCGTTGTACACGTTCAAGGCTTCAAAAGGCCTTACAACGAATTTATCTTCAAGGAGCTTGCCATCCTCACTCTCCAGGAAGATGCTCTCCCTCTGGTCTTCCTCTTCGATCCACACTGCAGCTGGAGTTCACTACCTGGAAGGTATAAAAGTACTAATACATGGTTAACACACAATTTCATTGGAATCAACTGGACTGGCGGTGACGTACCCTATGAAGAAGTTAGACCTATATTTCAAGAAACATTGATGACTGCACGCACAATCTACGTTAAAGGTCTTGAGAAGAAAAGGTGGTTAGAAAAATATGTAAACAACAATGTTGAAAATCTTGAAGACTTGAATTGTCCTTCGTTAAAGAAAATTACACTTGAATCATCACTACCTTCATGTACACATCATACATATTGCACTACTAATTGTGCTGTAAATAATGCTGTAATATTAAAAAATTGGGTTCTTAATAAACCCGATAATTGTACGACGAGCAATGTTTCAATAGATGAAGTAGATGTTAATTATACAGCAAAAGATTTTTATAATGATTTGGAAAACTTTTTGTAAAAACTAGGTTAAGATTTTATTACTTTAAATAAATGGATTTTTTCAATGGATTATTAAATGTCTATTTACTCACAATTTCCCTTTCCTATTAATTTTAAGTTAGATCTTTTAAGTGAAGTTTGGTTTATATTCAAGTTTTCATAGTAAACATTAGTTCCTAGTTAGTTTCTAAGTAAACATTAGTTTATAGTTAGATTTTTAAGTAAAAATTAGTTACTTTGCTCATCATTGAATATATTTTTTTTAAACTTCACTTTTATCTATCTGCGCATGCGCAATATTGCCACCTCTGTTGCACTGACTTCAGCTTAGAGGAAGTTAAAACCGTAAGATTTTATTGTATAAGAGGGGAATCCCCTACTAAAATACTACGCATGCGCAGAATTGGAGTGGTGACTAGCAGGGTGGGGATTTCTGGCTATAAAAGCGCATCGCCAGACCGATTTCTTCATTCAGCCTCTTCAGCTGCTTGCGAAAAGACGTAACATCTCTGAAGAAGAAATGGACCTGCAGAAGATCAATGCCATTGGTCATATGGAAGGCTACCTACCAACGAGGCCGCTCTCCGACCTGACTTCAAAGAAGAGGTATGCAGTGACCAGGATCCAGAAGGGACAAACCAGGTATGGAACCAGGATCGTTGTGGAGCTGGAAGGTACTTTCAATACTTTCCTACCTGCGAGGCTTGTGAAAGTTCCAGAGGAACTTGAAACCCTGGAAAGTATGCAGGAAGCTGCTACTGCTGAGAAGCTACAACTGAAATATTTGGGTGGACAATATAATAATGTCGAATTTAAAAATGTTAAATAAATTGTAAAAAATTGTGAAAATAAATGAATGAAATTTTAATGTTCAAACATTGTTCTCATTATTTGTCAATTAGTTTAAGTTACTATTTAAGAGTATGAGTTGAAGCGCGGGAAATTTAAATTGATAAAATGTGGACTACTTGAAACAGCGCAGGAAATTCAACGCGATACTTGTAGAAATATGGGGGAAACCTCACATCTTTTCTATATAAGGTAGACGCATGACACTTGTAAAAAGATAGGAACACACGTGGACGTGGAGCGGATACCAGCGCACGCAGGAGACACTGGGGGCGACACACTTGAGTGACGTCATCAGATATTTACACCCGATTGGAAATGTAGGCTCCTGATATAGCAACTGAGGCTCCATCTGTGGCTGGAGATGTGCATTACCGACGATCCCTGTTTTACCGACTTATGGTAAAATTATAATATAAAAAGTTACCGACCTCCCTGTTTTACCGACTAATGGTCACGTGCCTCCCTACATTACCGACCGAGGGCAAACTGATGATATAAAAAGTTACCTACCTCCCTGTTTTACCGACTGATGGTAATGTAGATCCCTTACTTACGGACCGATGTTGGAATGATAATATGAAAAATTACCCACCTCCCTGTTATACCCACTGATGGTAATGTAGATCCCTACCTTACCGACCGCTGGTAAAATGCTAATATTAAAAGTTACCGGCTTACCTGCTTTACCGACGGTAGGGTACGAATTTGTATTACCCATCAATGATCACATAGCACAGAACAGAACCTTATAATGTTAAGTTAGCAGGAATCACTGTTACCAACCTCACTCTTTTACCGACTTCACGTAACTTAGCACGGAACTGAAGCCTCCCTTTGTCAGTGGCGCCATCTGTTGTTGTTTTTGTTGGTATATAGCGACGGTGGCGCCATCTGTTGTTGTTGTTGTTGGTAAATGGCGACGGTGGCGCCATCTGTTAGTGTCGGTAACTAGCGACGGTGGCGCCATCTGTTGTCAAGTGGCCTCGTAGCCCCCTAGCCCTACTACTGTCCACTTCGACCTGTAGTTTCATTAATAAACTCACCTACTTATAAAATGGCTAATATATTTAATAGCATACTCAAAAAAGCATTAATAATACCAAAATATCAAGAAAAAAATTCATTTGAAATTAAAAATAACATAATTAATAAAATAATTCCATCTGATCATATCATGGTATCTTTAGATGTATCTTCATTATTTACAAATGTTCCAATTGATTTAGTTATCAATAGTATTTTAAGAAGATGGATTTATATAAAAAACTATACAGATTTACCTATTGAAAAATTTGAAGAAGGAATACAATTTTTAATGGAACAAACAGTATTTAAATTTAATAATAATTTTTACAGACAAATACTTGGAACATCTATGGGTTCTCCAATTTCTCCAACATTAGCTGATTCAGTTATGCAAGACTTAGAACCAAATGTTATAAAAAATTCAAATTTTTCTTTGCAGACATATTTTAGATACACTTTCGGAACATTACTTGGAATTTGGACACAATTTTGATTTTGATCATTGTAAAATTCTTTCAGTTGAACCTAACACAGCTCGCAGGAAAATAGTTGAAAATTTCTTCATTAACAAAAATGCTGGTAACGTTAATATTAGATTCGAATTTAGTAATTTTCCAGACCAATATAAACCTCTTACCAAATTATAATGAAATCACTACCTATATTATCATCAAATGATATACTTACCTTCATAATCGGTGTCTCAATTTTAGAGCTTCTAAAAATTATTTCCCTCAGTCTGACAATGTCACCTGTCAATGACTCAGTTAATGGTATCTGTTCTTCGTTCTTAATTTAAGCTTTGTTTATTTTTAACTTCTGTGAAATTTTTATAGTTTATTTTATTCATTACTTTAATGGAAGTTTTTAATTTTTATAATTGTTGATGTTGTCTTACCATCACAATATCAGGTATGCTCTCTTTTTAATTATATGAATTTTGTAAATGATTTTTGTCAATGTTTTAACTTCTATGTAAATTATTTTTCTTTAGAAATAAATTTTGACTGATGAGGGCTGACATAACAGCCGAAACGTTTCGACAAATTTGAAATTGGACGAATTGTTTATTGTTTTGACCTATCTTTTGGAGACTATAATTGACACATATTTTAGATACGTTGATAATACTTTTATTATATTAACGAAAGATAAACTACTTTACGTTATAAATCAATTTAATTCTTATCATTCAAGGCTTAAATTTACACATGAAATTGAAAGTAATAATTCGATTTCTTTTTTAAATGTTAAAGTTATAAAAACTGATTCCGGTAATATTATTACAGATTGGTTTCGTAAAAATACTTATTCTGGTAGATATTTAAATTTTCTTTCAAACCATCCAATACAACATAAAATTTCAATAGTAAAAAATCTTATTCACACAGCTTTAAAATTATCACATGAATCATTTCATAGTTCAAATATTGAATTTGTTTAAAAAACTTCATATTTAAATAATTATCCATCAGAATTCGTTCAAATTCATATTAATAATAAAATTAAATCAATTACAGATTCTTTATCCAATCAAAATAATATAAATATAGTTAGAAATTTAAATTTCAAACCAATAGTATCAATTTCTTATCATGGAAAGTTATCGTTTGAAATTAAAAGAATTTTAAGTGATTTTAATATTACAGCAAATTTCAGAATTGACTCTAAACTTGATAAATTCATGAAATTAGGAAAAGACATATTAGATAAATTGCAACTCACTGATGTAGTATATAAAGTTCAATGTTTGAATTGTGATAAATGTTATGTAGGTCAAACTAGTAAATTACTTGCTACAAGAATAAAGGAATAATGATGGATTCTCTAATTTCAATTGAAAATAAATAAATAAAATATATGAAAAAAAAATTATTTGAATTTTCAAAATCTCAAATTGATGTATTTTTCCAAATAAAAAAAGATTTTTTTTACATTATTGTTATATTCATTCAATTACTCATCAATAACAATTTCAAAACAATTTACAAAGTCCTTAATAATGTTTAATTTTCTAACTCTTTCAATTTAATACAGTGATTAGTGTTGCGAATGGCATCGTGTAATAGTTTTAACTTTACGGTAAAAATTCAAGTTGATTTAATATATCTTAAATATAAATAATTCTTGAACAAAAATGGACGGCTTTAGGCGCAGTATTAGACTTAGCGAAACTGTAGAAATTCCTAAACGATGAGAGGGTGGGGAAAAGATGAAGAAGTACTGTTAAGGGCAGTGAGGGCAGGTCAGTTCTGTACCGAGACTTAGACGGATTAGACGTATTTTTGAGAGAGCGATCTTGTCATTGTGAAGTGAAGCGTCACTACTATTCCCCACCTGACTTTATATTATTTTTCTCTTATTGACTTTATAATAAATTTTCCATAGAACTCTTATTTTCTTGACATTAATTAAATTGTGTATTCAACTGAAGTGTAAACAATAAACAGTGTATTTTAATGTGTAAAATCAGTGTGTCTCATGACTTACATAATCCCTTTCCTTTTGCGCGTACGTAAATAAATAATTAATACTCTTGCATTAATAACATGGTCCTTCGAGCCGGATAGTAAACGCGGTGGATTTACAGTGATAGTTACGTGCAAAATTGAGTGAAAAAAAAGCAAAAACATAAATGTGTAATGAGGGAAGTGAAAGTGACAAAGTGGACGCTAACGGTAGTCGAAAAAGTGCGACGCGCCAAAACTCCGGGGACAACACGGAAGATAGAAGAAGCCGCATTAGTGCGACAGAGAGGGAAGAAGCTCAGGCAAGGAAGAGGCAGGATGAAGCGGAGGAAAGGAGTAGGAAGGAGTCCCAAGGGAAAGAGAGAGGAGTAGAAGGGGCGAGTAACCAAGGCAGCCTTCGCAACGAACAAGTCGAACCCCTACTCCGCCGAGGCGGCCGGTCTACCAAAGGAAAAATTCCAGACAAATTCAGAGTGAGTACCTCAAAAACAGGGAGAAAGAACGCGAAAAAAGATAACTCTTCAAATAAAGAGAAAGCGGCGAAAGGCAAAAAATCAGCCGAGGTACACGAAAATTCGCATCTCAATTATACTCTGACACAAGATAATGTTGATCAAAGTTCGGTCAATGAATCGTACAAATCACAAAGTAGTGTCAGGGAAAACTCACGTCGCTCAGTAACGTCTAGTGCTGTTAAGAGCACACGGGATCGTCTATTGGCAAAACTCCATCAAGCTGAAGAGGAAGATCGACTACAACGAGAAATCGAGAAGAAACAGCTTGAGCGAAGAAAAAGGATCCTGGGATTACAGAAACAGATTGAGCTCTCTGAAATGGGAGAGAGCGAAGAGGATGATATCGAATCTTTGTCTGACAACACGGAACAATCTGCAAAATCAAAGGTACATTCTTGGATGAAGAAATCTGTAAGTTCGAAGTCGTCAGTTAAGCATAAAAATGGGGTTGCGCAATCTCAGCCTAAAAGCCACAAAAATGACTCAGATTTAGGCAAATATTTAGCAAGACAGGCAATGGGAGGAGATTTGCCCACGTTCAGTGGAAACATCACCGATTGGCCTGTATTTTTGAGTGCCTATACGCAAACTACAGAGGCTTGTGGATTTAGTTCCTTTTAAAATGCCATGCGCCTGCAGAAATGCCTCAAAGGGGAGGCTCTGGAAGCCGTAAGAAGTCTGTTGCTGACAGGGGATTGCGAACGAGTCATGGGGGTCCTAAAGGCGAGATTCGGACGACAGGAACATATCATTCAACATTTAATACGTAAGGCCACAGATAGCCCACCAATGAAAGAGGTACGGCCTGAATCGCTAATAAAATTTTCCAACCAAGTAACTAACCTCACAGGGTCCATCAAATCATTCAATTGTCCCGCTTATCTATTAAATCCCGTATTGACAGAGCAATTGATACAAAAATTACCTGCGCCGTTACGGTTAGATTGGGGCGAAGTGGTGGTAGACAAAAATGGGTCAGTGGCTTTTGAAGAATTTTCAGTATGGCTGGAAAAGAAAGCAGCATGCGCGAGTGCCGTAATTAACCCTCTAGATTAAATTCAAGCATGCAAAGATAAGCGCGTGTTATCTATTAACGAAGAACAATACGATAATTGTAGGTATTGCAGCAAAGCGCACACTATTGATAAATGCCCAGAAATCAAGAAGATCGTGATCGGGGAAAAGTGGAAATGGGCAAAAAGAAGCAGAGTAAGTTTCGGGTGCTTGGAACGAAAACATCCCATTCAAAAATGCAAACGAGGTCCATGTGGGAGAGATGGATGTCAAAGGTGGCACCACCCGCTCCTTCACAAGGAAGAACTGCGACCCAACGACAATTATCAAGCTTCAAGAAAGACAACGTTTCCTAAGAGTGCCAACGAAGAATCCCAGAGCTCGACGACGGAAAAAAGCGAAGCGAGATTCACCGGCGCCGTCGAGTGTTCACGTAAGTTGCGTAAAAGAGTTCTTTAGAGAATTTTACCAGTTACAGTGAAAGGACCGGCCGGTGAAGTTAATACTTATGCTTACCTGGATACTGGTTCTAATGTTACGTTAATACAAGAAGACCGTTCTCGAGAACTAGGATTAAGAGGACCGACGGAGCCGTTGCTGACTGAATGGATAGACGAGTCAACACTGGAAGATAATCAATCGAGAAGAGTGAGCTGCAAGGTCAAGGGTACGACAAATAAATACTTCCAACTAACAGAGGTACGTACCATAAAAAGAGTGAAACTTCCTCGCCAATCTATAACAGCAGACATGAAAGCATGGGATCATGTCAAAGGTTTAAATATCCTCGACATGGAACGGGCGGAACCAAAGCTGTTAATAGGAGAGGATCACTCACATTTGATACGAGTACAAAAAACTATAGTTAATCGACCTGGCACAGCAGAGGCATCACTCACCGCACTAGGATGGTTACTACATGGGAAGTACCTTGATGGTCGAGTAGACGAAAACTACACTCTTTTAATTCACAGGAACGAAGAAGAATGCGAAATGGGTGAACTTCTTCGGAAGTTTTGGAGTACAGAAGCCTTCGGCGTGACCCCTGTAATGCAGACACTTCGTTCAAAAGAAGATCAAAGAGCTATAGACATACTCGACAGGACGGCTAAACGGGTAGGTGACCATTGGGAAGTTGGACTCTTATGGAGAAGGGATAGCGACGTACTTCCTGAGAGTCGAAAGGCAGCAGAGAAAAGACTGCGATTAGTGGAGACGAGGCTGTCCAAAAACTCGACCTTGAAAGAAAAGTACAACGCCAAGTACAAAGAGTATCAGGAAAAGGGATATGCCGTACTTCTAACTGAAGAAGAAGCAGCGAAAATGAACCCAAGGACGTGGTATTTGCCACACTTTCCAGTGATTCACCCTCAGAAGCCGGAGAAACCCCGTCTCGTTTTCGATGCAGCAGCCAAGAGTAACGGTACCAGCTTGAATGATCAGTTATTAAAAGGACCCGATCTATTGAACTCTTTGGTAGGAGTGCTTCTTACTTTTAGAGAAAGAAAGATAGCCCTTTGTGGAGACATAAAGGAAATGTTTCTTCAAGTACGAATTCGTCCGGAGGACCAGGACAGTCAACGTTTTTTAGCGAGAGATGAAGAGACGGGAAAAATCAGAGTTATGAGAATGGAATCCATGATTTTTGGAGCCGTATCTTCCCCGTACATCGCCCAGGAAATCAAGAACAGGAACGCTCGAGAATTTCGTCAGGAGTATCCCGCAGCGTGTCGTGCGACAATAGAAAAGCACTATATGGACGATTACTTGGACAGCGTCGATACGGAAAGTGAGGCTATTAAGTTAGCCAAAAACGTCGCCCTGGTACACCACAAAGAAGGATTCGTGATATGTAACTGGCTGTCTAATTCTCAAGAGGTACTTGACGCACTACCTACTGAAACAGTGGCTTCAAGAGGAAGGCAAGTATCAATCTCGCAAGAGGAAAATTCAAGGGTCTTAGGTATGATTTGGAATCCAGAGGCGGATAATTTAATGTACTCTCTCAATTTTCCAAGAGTAAACACAGAGTGTTTTCAAAGCCCACGGATCTACACGGAAGATGGAGAACCTGGTTGGAGGATCTGCAACGAACATCAACACTGAAGATTCCAAGATGTTACTTGATGGGAATTGAAAGACTGAAGAGTATCCAACTTCACGTTTTCGGAGATGCCAGCGAAATGGCTTTCTCAGCCGTGGCCTATTTAAGAGTTGAAGGAGATAACAGTATCAGAGTCTCTTTGGTTATGGCGAAAAGTAGAGTCGCACCATTAAAGATACTGACGATTCCACGTCTAGAATTACAGGCTGCTGTGATGGCAAGTCGCTTGGCGAAATTCATACGCGAGAATCACAGCTTAAAAATCGATAGACAGGTATTCTGGTCGGATTCGATAACAGTGTTAAGATGGATTCGATCGGAAGCAAGAAAATATCAAACCTTCGTTGCTCACCGTATTGCCGAAATTCTAGATATCACCACGGAATCGGAATGGCGATGGGTCCCCACTGAAGATATTGTTGCAGATGAAGCGACAAGAAACATTGAAACCATGGAGATAGAGTCAACGAGCCGCTGGTTTACCGGTCCACAGTTTCTGAACTACACTGAAGATGCCTGGCCAGTACAGCCATACAAGAAAATAGAAAAAGAAGAGGAAGCAACAGAGTTGAAAAGAGAATTCTGTTTGCCTATTAATAATGTAGAATTTTCTCATTCTTTCGATTGTTCTAGGTTCTCTCAATGGTCAAAAATGGTTCGTTATCTAGTCTGGGTCAAGCGAGCTGCTGCACGTTTGCTTAAAAAGGGAGACAACACATGAGACCTAACCGCATCCGAAATTCAATGGGCAGAGCAGCATCTTCTGAAAAGATCTCAGACTGAAGCTTTTCCTCGGGAAGTCCGACTTCTGAAGGAGGGACTGGATCTAGGAAAATCATCGAGCTTACTATCTTTATCACCAACAGTTGGGCCAGACGGATTTGTGAGAATGCAAGGTCGCATTCGGGAATCGAGTGGAATCAGCCTGGCGGAAAGAGAGCCTATCATCCTCGACGGACATCACCACATCGTGCAGATGCTGATCGATCACTACCATCGCAAAGCCAACCATTTGGGTAGAGAAAGGGTAGTTAATGATTTGAGAAAGAAATTTTGGATCCTCAAAATTCATACAGCAGTCAAAGGTGCCTGGAATCGATGTCAGAGGTGCATTATTCGACGTGCTCAACCGCAAGTTCCAGAAATGGGCCAACTACCAGATGTCAGAGTGAAAGACGGACTACGACCATTCACCAACGTAGGTCTAGACTACTTCGGCCCCTTATACTTCACCGTAGGCCGACGTAGAGAGAAACTATACGGAGTATTGTTCACCTGCCTGGCCGTACGTGCTGTACACTTGGAGATAGCATGGACACTGTCGACAGACTCAGCAATTTTGGCGCTGAGAAGCATGATCGCTCGAAGAGGAAAGCCTGCCAGAATCTATTCGGACAACGGACGGAACTTCGTAGGAGCAGCTCGGGAACTGAGAGAAGCCTTGTCAGCATTCAACCAGAACGAGATCATGAGGAAAACAGCGACTGAAGGGATAGAATGGCACTTCAATCCTCCTGAAAGTCCAGATATGGGAGGAAGCTGGGAGCGACTTGTGGGTTCTGTAAAGAAAGCTCTCGAAGTAACACTAAAGGAACAAGCACCTAAGGATGAAGTACTCAGAACTATTTTTGCAGAAATAGAGTACTCAGTGAACAGTCGTCCACTGACTTACATCTCAGACGATCCAAATTCACCGGAGAGCTTAACCCCAAACCACTTTTTATTACCATTCGAAAGTGAACACCAGGTCGAGTCAGCCCCAGGAATGTTCGACGACAACGACCTGATCTTAAGAAAACAATGGAGGAAGTCTCAAAGACTGGCAGATCAGGTATGGAAAAGGTGGATCAGAGAGTACCGTGCGACTATTAACCGGAGGACGAAATGGTTTACCAAGCAGAGGAATCTACAAGTAGGTGACGTTGTGACGATTTAGGACGAAAAAACTCCTAGGAATCACTAGGAATCCGGGACGAGACGGGCAAGTACGAGTAGCTGATGTCCGAACTGCTTCCGGTACCTACAGAAGACCTGCGACGAAGTTATGCGTTCTTGTACCAAAGTAGTATTCCAAATACATTGTAATACGGAGGATGGGATGTTGCGAATGGCATCGTGTAATAGTTTTAACTTTACGGTAAAAATTCAAGTTGATTTAATATATCTTGAACATAAATAATTCTTGAACAAAAATGGACAGCTTTGGGCGCAGTATTAGACTTAGCGAAACTGTAGAAATTCCTAAACGATGAGAGGGTGGGGAAAAGATGAAGAAGTACTGTTAAGGGCAGTGAGGGCCGGTCAGTTCTGTACCGAGACTTAGATGGATTAGATGTATTTTTGAGAGAGCGATCTTGTCATTGTGAAGTGAAGCGTCACTACTATTCCCCCCTGACTTTATATTATTTTTCTCTTATTGACTTTATAATAAATTTTCCATAGAACTCTTATTTTCTTGACATTAATTAAATTGTGTATTCAACTGAAGTGTAAACAATAAACAGTGTATTTTAATGACTCTCATAATCCCTTTCCCTTTGCGCGTACGTAAATAAATAATTCTTACTCTTGCATTATTAACATGAAATTAAAAGAATTTTAAGTGATTTTAATATTACAGCAAATTTCAGAATTGACTCTAAACTTGATAAATTCATGAAATTAGGAAAAGACATATTAGATAAATTGCAACTCACTGATGTAGTATATAAAATTCAATGTTTGAATTGTGATAGATGTTATGTAGGTCAAACTAGTAGATTACTTGCTACAAGAATAAAGGAACATCATGATAATTTTAGACAAAATCCTAAAAACCATGAAGTCATAGCAAAACATCAGGTTGAAACTGGACATCTAATTGATTGGGATAATGTTATCGTTTTACATCATGAACCTAATGAATATAAAAGATTAATAGCAGAAATGTTTTTTATAAAGAAAAACAGCAATAATTGTTTGAATATAATTTCAGATCTTAATAATTATAGTCCAATATATAATATAATGATGGATTCTCTAATTTCAATTGAAAATGAATAAATAAAATATATATAAAAAAAAAAATTATTTGAATTTTAAAAATCTCAAATTGATGAATTTTTCCAATTAAAAAAAGATTTTTTTTACATTATTGTTATATTCATTTAATTAATCATCAATAGCAATTTCAAAACAATTTACAAAGTCGTTAATAATGTTTAATTTTCTAACTCTTTCAATTTGATACAGTGAATAGATTTATTTAGAAACTACAGCACCTTATAATTTAAGTTAATGATACGTCATTGGTAATTCTGTCTTTGTTAAGATTTCTCCTCCTCTCTTTCTCAATTTCTCTTCGCAAAAATGGAGCATAACGATTGTTATGTTTCCGATTTAATTTTAACAAAACTGACGAAATTGTTACAGTTGACAGCATGAATTTTAGTATATTTAAGACGACAATTAATTTAAACAAAATGTAAGGTGAAAATGAAGATTTTCAAGGTAAATATTTCAATTATAATTTTTAACCTCAAAAAAAAATATATATATACTTGAATGATATAAATTAAAACTAAAATTATTTCATATATTTATCTAGCAAAGAAGAAGAGGAATAGAAATCTGTATTTATTAGAGATGTTGATGAACTTTGAAAAATATTTGTCCTGAAGAGGAAAACATTATGTTTTCGAAACGTTGGCTGCAGAATAAAGGATTCAACAACTAACCTCCTTTTTTATTTGGTCTGAAGTATGTCAAAAACAATATGTATTATATATTATCATTAAATTAATTTTTATAAATAAATTGCCTACCCGATCATGTTTTGAAAAATTTGATTCTATATTCAACATATGAGAAAACAACGATACATTTTTTTCGAAGGCCTTCGGAATTTTTAATATTGACTTGATTTTTATGTCTAATTCCAATGGTCTAAATTGCCAAGACTCAGGAATCGAGACTGAAAATACAGGGAATTTTTAAAATTCTCATTTTGATATTGAATGAGATTATCTTTACAACTTGTGGTTCGAACATTTTTCTGAGTCAAAATTAGAAGTACTTCAAAATTTCGAATTTGGTATTCAATAGAATTATTTTATTTACTAATTGTTTCATCATTTTTTCAATAATTTTTGGAATTTTTCAGCTCAGAACTACACTAGTAAAAAAATCGACAATAATTTTATTACATACTGAGTTCCAAATTTTAAAAATTTACTGTACTTCTAATTTCGACCCCTGGATGTTATAGATTTTTTTTCTAGTGTATTTCTATGCTGAACAAGGTCACAGATGCTTAGAAGAATGTGTAAAGCAGAAGTTACAAAGATAATCTCAATGAATACCTGAATCAAAATTTTTTTAATTCGCTGTATTTCCCATTATGATTCCTGAGTCTCGGCGATTTTTTTCCTAGTGCATATTGGTTACTGGAGAACAAGTGAATTAAACAGGAATTAGCTCTTAGAAAATAATTGAATGAAATATGCCAAAAATTAGGAAGACTTTTTTGTCTGTACTTTTCTAATTGTTTGATTTTAAACATTAAAATTGTGAAAACATATCGTTTTCAAAGCTCATTTAAAGCCAACGTGTCACTCTCTTACTTTCAGTCGCTCCTTTTGAAAGTCGATCACTCCTTTAATTTTCTTTTCAAAATATATCTTTAATTCAACGCATTTTGAATTGAATGCCTGCAGCTGCGTTTAAATTGTAGTATACAAATGTTTTTAGTTTAATATTATAATTTTTTTTGAATATTTCACTTATTTTTCACAATGGTGATTTGTAATCTTTAAAATTGAATAATTGTAGGTACAAACATAAAAAGAAGACTACTTTCAGATTTATAGCCTTTGTATTATGAATTGAACCACTTAAACCACTGAGCTGTTTTGAATTTTTTTTAGCACTTTTTTATGTATAAGAAACGACTTTCTTGCATGTGATAACTGTTTTGCAGTAGAAAAAAAGTAAAACAAAGCAAAATTATAAAATCTGGTTTTTTCATCTTGGTTTTGATTTTTTGAGAAAGGAAAGAGCTGTTTAGCCTATAAAACAGCTTATTAAATCGAAAGTTGACTGAGGAACATGATAAATATTTTTCCGTATACAATACAAAAATAAAAAATGTTTACACCAGATATTGCGAAAAGGAAGATGTTCCTTTATGTTACGATGTTCTTCAAAGGGCTAATCGCAATTTCAGAAATACGTTAATCCTTAATTATTAAGGCTGTTACAGACTATAACGGTTGACATGTTTTAAATTTGAAGTATTCAGTATATTGAATGATTCGAAATTGAAAGCTATTAAAATATGCAAGAATTTTGAATTAAGAGCGTTTGATAATTTCAGATTGAAATATTTCAAAGCATTCAGTCACAACATGGAATCGTTTAAAGTTGCACGATTGGAAATGAACGTCTTTTAGTAATTGAATCATTATTCCAGAAAGATCAAAATCGTATAAAGTCAGAATAGTTCAGCATTTCAAAAGCTATCCCTTTTGGTGAGAAAATAACACCTGATTTTTGTAAAAATTAAAAAAATATATATTTAGTGGTCGCTCAAGGTGAATTTCGCTCCAAGTGTTTGTTTCAGAGTAAATTGGCTCTATTAAGAAACTCTATTGACACTATTAAGAAACTCTATTAACTCTATTAAGAAACTCTATGTTTGAGCAATTATCAGTCACTTAATTTCTAGTGGAGCGTATTGGGGTTCAAATAACCACAGCAGAATTTTACTTGGAAAGGAAAGAGTTTATTTTATGGCATAAAAAACCTCCACTTGAAGAGTGGAGGAAAAAGCCGAGAATCAAATAGCAATCACAAGAAATAGAACAAGAATTACAGACCTTAAGATTGAGACTTATTATTATTGGAATGGCAACCAGTCCGCCACAACTCAATCCATACAACGGCGAGCAGATGTAATCCAAAACACAATGGCAAACACACATATCCATCACAAAAATGGCAAAACTGATATCCAACACACAATATGAAAACTGATATATCCAAAACAAGACCCGCTCACACACCCGTACAAAACGGAACCACTCAACACGAAGACTTAACTTGAACTGAGTGAACCCTTAAGAAAATGATAATTATATAAGTCAAAAACAAATTCCTTAATCAACTGCATATAAAGTCCTACGAAAAGGTTCCATTCTACCTGCTCGGCGCTGACCTTCGAGCTACGCGCAGAGCTTACAGTTTATTTTCAGGTGCAGCCCCTTATCCGGAAATGAATCAATTAACAAAAGAAAAATAAACTAAGTCTAACTCTACTATTTCAGATGACAGTAAAAAGCAGCCGAACATCCCGCCCGCCTTCGTCCGCAGGACGAAAATATAAACTACAGATTGAATGTTAGATATTCGCTATAACAAAGGGTAGCTCAGAGGGATACAGACTAGCGATACGCCCAGCCTGGCTATAAAGTAGCAGCACTTGGTGATGGTAGAGAGAATACAAAGATTCGCGATGTGACGACGTAGGTTATTAGTGGCCGTTTTTACTGTAGCCACCCTTACAATATTGTCAGGGTCCGGATGAACGTCAACAACGCGTCCCAAAGGCCACCTCGAGGGTGGATATCGTTCGCACTTAACAAGGACCAACTGACCCACAGCGAAGTTTTCGGATTGACTGCGTCATTTGTTCCGCTCCTGAATGTGTTGGAGGTATTCCAGTGACTAGAGTTTCCAAAAGTTGTCACGGACACGTTGAAGAAGTTGGAAACGATTTAGGCGGTTCTCAGGTATTTTTTGATTTCCAGCGTCAGGAAGGAGGCTTATATTGCTGCCAATAAAAAATGAGCAGGGCTTAACACTGTAAGGTAACCGTTGAACATCCTCTTGAGTTCTCGGGCAGCTCCTGGAAGGTTATGCCATTGTCGCTGTACAACTTGCGGCAGTCACCACGACGACCAACAAACCGGTGATATGCGGGCAGGAACGTAGCCGTGGTTGAGTCACTTACAACTTACAGATGAAATGCATGTGCTGCGAAACAAACAAAAAGGGTAATATGTCCCTTGTAAGAGCGATAACCATGGCCGAGTGGAAATCGTTTTGGTAAAGAACCATTCGTGGTCAAAAGTGCGAGTTCCGTGCGAAAGGCGACCACCTGAGCCACGATCGCTGCGCGAGCGTCAGAGATCTCTGCAGAAGTCAGAAATGACAAATTAGGTGTTTCCCCCCTCGTCGTCTGCGAAGATTCACCAGGGGGCGGCAACACCATTCCACTATGCGGATCAGCCGCGTTAGTGTCGAAAACCGTTTCAGTAATTCCGGTTCACGGATCTGCTCGCACGAGTAGTATTCGCAAGGCATCCGGCCGATCTGGCCAATCCGACGAGGGCAGTGAGAGTCATTTTGGTCCATGCCACCATTTTTCAATACCTTTAAATTCATCAGGCCTCACTCCACGAGTGGCGAGATCAGCCGGATTTTCCTTGGAAGACACATGCCTCCATTCAGCCGAGGGCAGCTCGGTCTGAATGAAGGACACGCAGTAAGCAACAAAGCTTTTCCAATAGCATAGGTGTTTGCGTAACCACGCAAGTACTACTTGTCTGTCAGACCAAGCAAGACAGGTAGATATTTAAAGAAGGGCAGCTTCTGAATGTGACAGACAAGTCTCACAAGCAGAGCAGCTGCGCTCAGTTCGAGATTCGATAACTGGTGACTGCCTTCATCAAGCTGGATTACCAGATAAACCACTGCGGCATGTGCGCGAGAAGATCCATCCCAGAAGCCATGAAGCTGCTACCGAGAGTCTGGAGAGGTTCCCATCCAGCGATCGATTGAGAGTGTACGGATGAAGGTTATTGAGTTACTATAATCATTCCATCGCTCTAGTATCTGCAGCGGCAAAGAAGGGTTGGCAACACTGAATCCCAACACATCCATCGCTGGATTCAAAAGTAAGCCCAACGTTTTAACGGGCTCAATGAGGGCACCTTTTTTTGGTTCTTTCTGGCTCCCCATGCCTGCTGTATCCAGAAAGCAGATCAGACTGATTTGCTGTCCATTTATACAACTCGATGACAGTACAGAGAAAAATTGCAGCCAATTCATCTGGCTTTAGAATCGCAATATCCAAGGGGAAAACGCTGCTGCTCATCCTTTGCCAGCTGGGCTGGTGTGCGAATTGTCAAGTACGGGGCACATGCGGTCCCATAAGTGACCTTACTCAAACGATGATCTACGGGCGGATCCGCAGAATCAGGAGCCCAAGGAATTCCCTGCAGATCCCGCTCCTCAGTTTGAACGTGGATTTGGCGAAACATCTTTATGATGCCCGCTGTAAGAACAAAGCGATATCTGTACCAATTCAAAAGTATCAGAGTGACATCGCCCTGAAGAGCAGGTCCCGGCATTGAGAATTCATTTAGACATTGCTGTTCTGCGGTGAGTCGTGAGGCGTCGAAGACAACACGAAGCTTTAGTTGATGCGGGCTGGACGGGATCATCACATGATGTGGTACATACCACGCTTGTGGATTGACCATTTGAGAAACAGGAACTCTTTCTATATGCCCCAACTCCTCATAAACTTTCATGAATGCACGATACGAGATCGCCAGGCGACTGTCCCGGGCAAAGCGACGGTGTGTCGTGGAAAACGAACTCAAGGCCATTCGTCGGGTTTCAGCAGAGGCCTTCGGTGGCTCCGATCGCAACGGGAGCCGAATGATATATCAGCCATTCGGAGCGCGGACATGATTATCAAGAAACAGTCGCTCGCAGGTCTCATCCTCAGGTTTTATTTTGGGACTATTACTAGAAAATACTTCCAGCTTCAAAAAGCGTGGAAAAGCCTCCTGCAGGTAATTATCATGGACACAATGCCCAGCTGTGAGAGAAGCTCGTGATGGGGGGTCCGCCCGCCGTGGCAGGACGGAGTGAGTCGATTCTGAAACAATAACCCTCAAAGCAGTGTCCTGGGCAATTAAAGGTGAAGATGAGAAATGGCGCAAGCCAGGTTGCAGGATCCGAAAATATACATCGGACATCAAGACGAAATCGACTGACTTGAGTTTGTAGAAGTGAGGATCCGATAATAAAAGATCACCATACTGGCTTAATTCGAGGTCAGTGCTCAGATTTGAGGGAAGTTTTAATGTAAGGCGAGGAAGGACCAAGGCCTTAGTTTCAAGATGGAATGGGGGATTACTAATTGAGCACAGTGACAGATTCACAATAGCACGGGCTGTACTGGCGTGTGACGCACCCATTCCCGTTAATGGAATGTTTACGCGGTGTTTGCGTAACTGAAGTAACTACACAGTGGTTTTCTTAACAAAGGAGGCCTCAGAGCCTTCATCGACCAGGGCACGGTACCAAATTTGGGTACCGTAGAACCGATCAGCATAATCTGGGCTGTCGCGGGAAATACCAGTTGTCATGTGTCAGAAAAACTTGAAGTTAACACGGATACATTGGTTGAGGGAGCAAGTTGCTTCTGTCCAGTTGCGTGGACAGACACTGCTTCTTTTTATTTATGATAGTTCGTTGTCTGCCCAGTGCGACTGGTGTGTAATGAAGAGTGGTGCTGATCTCGGCATTTTTTACACCTATACTTTGATTCGCATCTTTGGAATTTATGAGGAAGGAATTTGAAGAAAAGAAGAAAATGAAAAAGACCGACAGGAAGAATGTAATTCTATTATGTAAGAAAAAACTCTCTAAGATTGCAAAACTAGGAAGTATAAAACCGAAAATCGATTTCAGTTATAAAACGATGACATACATGTTAATCTAACCTCTTTTGACTTTGGTTTGTTTATCGTATAGTACGTACGACACTATTCAGTCCTGCGTGCGCAATAATTCGTGAGACAGCTTGAAAATTTCTGAAAGGACAGCTTTCAAGATCGAGACAGCTCGGAGGTTTCTTAAAGGACATCTCTGAGATTGAGATAGCTCAAAGATTTCCCAAAGGAC
>CAKNXH010072736.1:0-24729 GCA_932178445.1 Andricus quercusramuli | reverse complement strand
CTTAACGTTACTTTAACGTTAGGTTAACGTTACTTTAACGTTAGGTTGACGTTACTTTAACGTTAGGTTAACGTTACTTTAGCGTTAGCTTAACGTTACTTCAACTTTATCTTAACGTTACTTTAACGTTAGCTTAACGTTACTTTAACATTACTTTAACGTTAGCTTAACTTTATTACATGTCGGTTTTATCTATCCAGCTGTTGTGTGAACTGTCGAACCCAAGCCATTTGACATAGATTTTATAGCCACGTCTCTTAATGACTTTCTCCACAAGGTAAATGTTTGGATACCTGACTTTTAAAAGTTCCTCTTGATAAAAGCCTCCAGCAACAGATTGATCCTGATAGTCCTTTAGTTTATATGTTACTGGTTTAGTTGCTATAATCCGAGCCGCAGTAAATATTTCAGTTGTCCAGTTGGGTGTATATCCTTTCTCAAAAATGTTCTTATAATTGCTGATTCGAACTTTGTCACCAACTTTGAATTTTTGACGTTTCCAAATAATTTTTCTCTGTTTCTGGAAGCGTTGCATCAATTCTTCCTCATCATCGGTGGTTACGTCTTTTGGTTTCATACCAATTTTTCGATGTTTCGTATTGTTATACTTGGATATGAGATTAGGTAAGATATCTAGCCACTTGTAATTACCTTGCAAGCTGAATTGTGGCCACATCTTGTTCTTGAGTGTACGATTAAATCGCTCAATAATAGACGCTTTTAAATTGCTGTAAGTTGAGTACAGTTTAATGCTATACTTTTGCATTAAAGCCTTAATCTCCGAGTTGTAAAACTCTTTGCCTTGATCTGTGTGCAAGTTTTTTGGAACTCGTCCCTGTACAAGTATGGATTTCATGGCTTCAGTCACATCATGTCCACTCTTGCTTTTCACAGGAACTGCCCAGGCATACTTTGAAAATATATCGATAACAGTAAGCAGGTATTTGAAACGCTCATTCTCTTGAGAATATGGTAACATTTCAACCAAGTCAGCCTGCCATGTCTCATCTATACCACGCATTATCACAGAACAACGTGCATAATTTTTTCTCGCAGGTTTATGCAGCTCTGTGACTACCATCTCCTTCTTTGCGTTCATTTTCTAATGCGTTCAGTCGAGCGTCTAGTTGAGCAATGAGTTCAGCGTTGCGTAACGATAACTCTTGTTGGGTATTAATCTGGAAATTCTTCAATTTCTCATTTACTGATTCTTCAAGAATTTTCATTATAATATTATTGTTATCAATTTCATTACGCATAGATGACGTAACCTGATAAAGCGTTCGTATCTCGCTTTGAAGAATTCGCTGTACAAGTCTCAAATTAACAGCATCAAGCTGTTCTTCAGCGTCTTGAACGTTACAGAGTCTTTTCTTATCGATATCGTAATTACCGTTAGAGGTAAATTTAAAACCAAAACCAGGAGGCCCACGATTTGCGGACGCAGCTCGATTCAGAGGATGTCCGAACACGTCGATACTCATTTTAATATTGACGCTTTAGTGAGCTTCAGTCTCTTAATATATGATTTGAGCTTCTCTCAATTCCTCGAAGATTGAAATAATTTCATTATTATGACTTGGATTTCCTGCTGCTTGAGATGCTGTGAGTAGTCGAAGGCGGTCAACCAGCTCATCAGGATCATCCCAATAAACGTAGTCTGGCCTTGAATCTTTTCTTGTTATTAAAAATTTAGGTATTGAACTCTTTGATCCTTTCTTTTTCTTTAATGATGCTCCACTTGTAGATGATCGCTCATGTGGAAAAAGTTTCGCTATAATATTCCAATACTTTAGAGTATTATTCGAATGAATGGGTTTTTAAGAACTATAATTCTTCCTATGTGCATTTGTAGCAATAAGAATTTCTTTATAGTTCTTTTGATCATCCTGGCTTATATAAGTTTCATCAGGTTTTTATTTAAATAACAGTTCAAAAAAACCAGTACTTTTCCGATACAATTTTCCACCAATCTTGATATATTGTCCATCAAAGCTGATTGGTGTATCACCAATTATAAACGTTCCATCATTGGTTTTTCGTACACCGCAAACCATATCCAAATATTGTTTTCTATTTTTATTTAATAGTCCAATAAATTTATTTGTTAACTTATCATAATTTTCAGTAGGCTCATCATTTTCTTGAACAATAGTTGCATCATGTGCTTGATCATCGTTAGCAGTCATGAAGGAAATATTATCATTTTCTGTTTCATCTTCATCTTCATCTTTTTCAATCTTATTATTCATATATTCATTTTGCACTTTTGATATATCAGACGTATTTAATAAATTTTGTAATGGTGTAACTATAGGTTTAAAAGTTTCACTAAGAATATTCTCTGTAGCTTCTTTGCCTAACTTTAGTATGCGGTGTTACCGTCGAATAGCATCGCTTGCTTTTGATATTTGACGAAGCACATCTTGCTCTTTATGAAACATGTTTATACCTCAGTGTCTCACACAAAACTAAGTTTATTTACAATGAAGCCATCCTATTTATAGAATAATAAAACAGTCGAATCCTTTTCTATATCTACCCTCATTTGAATTCCTATCTTTATCAATAACTAAAAATCCATATTTATCTGTATTCCAACATGCTGAACATAATTATCGGAACTTCGTGTTAGTCATATCAGTATTTACATGATCATCACATACGTGTTTAAGATTTGTATCATCTTGCCGAAAAAGAAGTAATAAATTAACGTTATCCCGGACTAGATGTTTAGGAACGCGAGCATACGTCTGACATAAGTAGAAACAATCCACATTGACGTGTCTACCCATGCAGAAGAAGGCTTTGACATTGTCCTGCTTCTCACAAGCGATGTCATCAAAGATAAAGATAGAGTTTGGTTTAGCTTTACTAGGTGAAATGACTTGTTCGTGCTCACTGTATGGAAAATACTCAACGCCATCTACATCATCGATTACTTTTTCCAAGAATTGATACTTGGCTTGTTGCAAAGATTTTGAGTAAAGATGAATATCATCAAATCTGAGACCATTTGGATGTAGAATTAAAGAAAGCAGTGCATTCGTTTTACCACAATTTGATGGTCCACAAAAAACTGCACGAATGCTGTCTGATAGTAGATTACCATGACGCTTCACCTTCTTCTGCCCAGGCTCAACGAGTGAGTCTATATTTGCGACTGGAAGTTTGACAGGCTGTGTCTTGAATCGCATTTTAACCTTGACTAACAAGAAAGTGATAAGTAAAGCGCTTATATAGTTTTCGGGTCAGTTGAAAGTTAATTTTCATACAGCTAACATCAGTTGGACCGTCGCTCCAGCCTGTTAAGTCTATACTAACATAAAGTTGCTCGTTGAGAATACACTATCCGTTCCCCTCGGTACATGAGAAAGCTATAAATACAGGGCTCACAAAGACTTCTAGATAGTCGCAAACTGACCTTCATAGAGTGAGTAATGCTTGTACACAGCAAGGTGGTGTTTTACCACTGATTCCAATATTCGCAGGACTCAGCGCACTTGGAGCTCTTGCTGGTGGAGCAGCTGGTGTTGCAAAAGCTGTAAATGATTCCAATGCAGCTAAACAACAACTTCAAGAGACTGCGCGTCATAATAAGACGATGGAGGAAATAGCTCTTGGGAAAGGGCTACACTTGGAACCCTATTGACAAGGACTGGGTCTTCATATCAAACCATGTCCTCAAGGTTGTGGTCCTGAAGCTAGAAAGCGTGCATCTAAAAAACGTTTACACATTGGGTAGCATTAAAAAAGAATGGTTGTGAAACATTATACTTTGACAGTTTTGGTAACCTTAAACCTTCTTCTGAACTTGTCAATTATCTAGGTGTTGGTAGCTTTATAAAATATAATCATGATAGGTATCAAGACTATAATACATTTGAGTGTGGGCATGTATGTCTTAAATTCCTATGCGAACAGCTTAATGTAAAGAGTGAATATAGTTTATATAAGTATAAGTAATTGCTTGCAGGCAATCAGTATGGAGAAAGACGCCGTCATGGATGAATCGTTCACTCTGACTATTTCAGGCAACTCATCTGTGCTTGAGGCAGAATACTTTCCACCAATAGAACTCGCGCGAAATAAAAATTATGCTCTTGGTCTAGTTGAGCTACATACATTTAACTCAATTCCTAACGTTGATGTTGGAAAGAATAAGTTTTATATTGGTAATTAGGTGGTTACCATACCCCCTGGCAGTTATGAAATTGAAGATATTGAGAAATATATACAGAGATCTCTGATGAATAGAGACTTTTCTGTTGTAACAGTGTCAGCAAATGGTGATCAGATTGATAAATATGTACAAAAGAATTTGAAAAATAATAATAATAATGCTACAGTAAATATTAAACCCAACAACAATACTTTGCGTAGTGAAATCAAGAGCAACCGTGAAGTTAATTTTAAACCAAAAAATTCTATTGGTCAGCTGCTGGGATTCACATCACGTGTTCTCCAAGCTAATAAGATTCATCTATCAGATTTACCAGTAGCTATTCTCAAGGTGAATGCTCTCAGGATTGAGTGCAACATTACAACTGGAGCATATATTAATGATCAAAAAGTTCACACGATTCATGAATTCTTCCCAACCGTTCTAACAGGATATAAGATCGTTGAAGTGCCATCACACGTCATTTATCTTCCGATCATCGTAAAGACAATACATCATATTCAGCTCCGCATAGTTGATCAAGACGGAGAATTGGTGAATTTTCGAGGAGAGACTATAACTATCCGATTGTGATTTAAGCAAGCCACCATGCAAGAAATCAGTCAGTCTTCAATCAGCTCGCAAGAGATTAACATCTCAGAACGTGCGCTTCCTCAAGCAACAAGGTCTCAGACTTGTTCAAGAAGGAAAGAGAAGAAGAAAAAGCGACCATTAACTCATATATCATTTATTTGTCGCTGTTACAAAAATGGAAGAAATACTGAATGTTCAAGCTCCAGTGAGTTATGATGAATCTATAGCACACTATGAGGTTCATGCTCATCAACCTTATGCTTCATCATTATATCACAACAGTGATGAGATACGAATTGCAGTGCAACATCAAGATTTATGCATTCTTCCAAGTAAAAGCTCATTACACATACATGGAAGACTAGTTCGGGCTGATGGAAATACAGCTGTGACAGCAACAAATCTAATTGGTAACGCCATCTGCTTCTTATTTGATGAAATTCGGTATGAATAGAATGGTATTGAGATTGCCCGATGTAAAAATGTTGGACATACCAGCACAATAAAGAGTTACATTTCATTGACGCCTAATCAGCTTAATTATGCCGAGAATGCAGGCTGGCTTGATATAGATTTGGATGCTCGAATAACAAATGAAGCTGGATACTTTGATGTAAGTATCCCACTCTGCATGATCCTCGGATTCGCTGAAGATTATCAAAAGATTATTGTAAATGCCAAACATGAACTAATCTTAACAAGATCACGCACAGACATTAATGCTATTATTCAACCAGCGCAAGGAGAACCTGCAGATTTTGAAATTTTACTACAAAAATTTGAATGGATGGTTCCCTATGTTCTACCTAAAAATCATCAGAAGATACAGTTGCTAAAGTATATTGAAAAGGACCCACCTATATCAATGAGTTTTCGATCCTGGGAAATGTTTGAATATCCTCTAATCCCCGCCGCTCAAAACCATGTAGGCAGATGAAGACTTCCACACAAATAGAGAAACCAAGATATATCATACTAGGATTTCAAACTGGAAGAAAAGATCAACGAAGAAGTAATATCAACTTTTTCGAACACTGTAATATTACAAATGTAAAAGTTTTTCTAAATTCTCAGTATTATCCTTATGGTAATTTAAATTTAAACTTTGATCAGAATCAGTTCGCATTATTGTATGAGATGTATGCTAATTTTCAAACTTCATACTATGGAAAAGAGCATGAACCTTTGCTAAAGAAGCGTTTATTCAAGGATAATGCACCACTCATTGTAATTGACTGCTCTAAACAAAATGAGTTTTTGAAACAAAGTTCAGTGGATGTACGGTTAGAATTTGAATCGAGTAATAATTTTCCCGCCAATATAGTAGCTTATTGTCTAATCATACATGATCGAATAGTTCAATATAAGCCTATCAGTGGCGCTGTTCAGAAAATAATTTGAAGTGGTGGGGGTAATATTGAGTGGTGCGAGTTGCATCAGGGTATAAAAGAGCTAAATTTGGCTGAAAAAATCAGTCTCAGTTGAGATGGACTTCGTTGTACACGTTCAAGGCTTCAAAAGGCCTTGCAACGAATTTATCTTCAAGGAGCTTGCCATCCTCACTCTCCAGGAAGATGCTCTCCCTCTGGTCTTCCTCTTCGATCCACACTGCAGCTGGAGTTCACTACCTGGAAGGTATAAAAGTACTAATACATGGTTAACACACAATTTCATTGGAATCAACTGGACTGGCGGTGACGTACCCTATGAAGAAGTTAGACCTATATTTCAAGAAACATTGATGACTGCACGCACAATCTACGTTAAAGGTCTTGAGAAGAAAAGGTGGTTAGAAAAATATGTAAACAACAATGTTGAAAATCTTGAAGACTTGAATTGTCCTTCGTTAAAGAAAATTACACTTGAATCATCACTACCTTCATGTACACATCATACATATTGCACTACTAATTGTGCTGTAAATAATGCTGTAATATTAAAAAATTGGGTTCTTAATAAACCCGATAATTGTACGACGAGCAATGTTTCAATAGATGAAGTAGATGTTAATTATACAGCAAAAGATTTTTATAATGATTTGGAAAACTTTTTGTAAAAACTAGGTTAAGATTTTATTACTTTAAATAAATGGATTTTTTCAATGGATTATTAAATGTCTATTTACTCACAATTTCCCTTTCCTATTAATTTTAAGTTAGATCTTTTAAGTGAAGTTTGGTTTATATTCAAGTTTTCATAGTAAACATTAGTTCCTAGTTAGTTTCTAAGTAAACATTAGTTTATAGTTAGATTTTTAAGTAAAAATTAGTTACTTTGCTCATCATTGAATATATTTTTTTTAAACTTCACTTTTATCTATCTGCGCATGCGCAATATTGCCACCTCTGTTGCACTGACTTCAGCTTAGAGGAAGTTAAAACCGTAAGATTTTATTGTATAAGAGGGGAATCCCCTACTAAAATACTACGCATGCGCAGAATTGGAGTGGTGACTAGCAGGGTGGGGATTTCTGGCTATAAAAGCGCATCGCCAGACCGATTTCTTCATTCAGCCTCTTCAGCTGCTTGCGAAAAGACGTAACATCTCTGAAGAAGAAATGGACCTGCAGAAGATCAATGCCATTGGTCATATGGAAGGCTACCTACCAACGAGGCCGCTCTCCGACCTGACTTCAAAGAAGAGGTATGCAGTGACCAGGATCCAGAAGGGACAAACCAGGTATGGAACCAGGATCGTTGTGGAGCTGGAAGGTACTTTCAATACTTTCCTACCTGCGAGGCTTGTGAAAGTTCCAGAGGAACTTGAAACCCTGGAAAGTATGCAGGAAGCTGCTACTGCTGAGAAGCTACAACTGAAATATTTGGGTGGACAATATAATAATGTCGAATTTAAAAATGTTAAATAAATTGTAAAAAATTGTGAAAATAAATGAATGAAATTTTAATGTTCAAACATTGTTCTCATTATTTGTTAATTAGTTTAAGTTACTATTTAAGAGTATGAGTTGAAGCGCGGGAAATTTAAATTGATAAAATGTGGACTACTTGAAACAGCGCAGGAAATTCAACGCGATACTTGTAGAAATATGGGGGAAACCTCACATCTTTTCTATATAAGGTAGACGCATGACACTTGTAAAAAGATAGGAACACACGTGGACGTGGAGCGGATACCAGCGCACGCAGGAGACACTGGGGGCGACACACTTGAGTGACGTCATCAGATATTTACACCCGATTGGAAATGTAGGCTCCTGATATAGCAACTGAGGCTCCATCTGTGGCTGGAGATGTGCATTACCGACGATCCCTGTTTTACCGACTTATGGTAAAATTATAATATAAAAAGTTACCGACCTCCCTGTTTTACCGACTAATGGTCACGTGCCTCCCTACATTACCGACCGAGGGCAAACTGATGATATAAAAAGTTACCTACCTCCCTGTTTTACCGACTGATGGTAATGTAGATCCCTTACTTACGGACCGATGTTGGAATGATAATATGAAAAATTACCCACCTCCCTGTTATACCCACTGATGGTAATGTAGATCCCTACCTTACCGACCGCTGGTAAAATGCTAATATTAAAAGTTACCGGCTTACCTGCTTTACCGACGGTAGGGTACGAATTTGTATTACCCATCAATGATCACATAGCACAGAACAGAACCTTATAATGTTAAGTTAGCAGGAATCACTGTTACCAACCTCACTCTTTTACCGACTTCACGTAACTTAGCACGGAACTGAAGCCTCCCTTTGTCAGTGGCGCCATCTGTTGTTGTTTTTGTTGGTATATAGCGACGGTGGCGCCATCTGTTGTTGTTGTTGTTGGTAAATGGCGACGGTGGCGCCATCTGTTAGTGTCGGTAACTAGCGACGGTGGCGCCATCTGTTGTCAAGTGGCCTCGTAGCCCCCTAGCCCTACTACTGTCCACTTCGACCTGTAGTTTCATTAATAAACTCACCTACTTATAAAATGGCTAATATATTTAATAGCATACTCAAAAAAGCATTAATAATACCAAAATATCAAGAAAAAAATTCATTTGAAATTAAAAATAACATAATTAATAAAATAATTCCATCTGATCATATCATGGTATCTTTAGATGTATCTTCATTATTTACAAATGTTCCAATTGATTTAGTTATCAATAGTATTTTAAGAAGATGGATTTATATAAAAAACTATACAGATTTACCTATTGAAAAATTTGAAGAAGGAATACAATTTTTAATGGAACAAACAGTATTTAAATTTAATAATAATTTTTACAGACAAATATTTGGAACATCTATGGGTTCTCCAATTTCTCCAACATTAGCTGATTCAGTTATGCAAGACTTAGAACCAAATGTTATAAAAAATTCAAATTTTTCTTTGCAGACATATTTTAGATACACTTTCGGAACATTACTTGGAATTTGGACACAATTTTGATTTTGATCATTGTAAAATTCTTTCAGTTGAACCTAACACAGCTCGCAGGAAAATAGTTGAAAATTTCTTCATTAACAAAAATGCTGGTAACGTTAATATTAGATTCGAATTTAGTAATTTTCCAGACCAATATAAACCTCTTACCAAATTATAATGAAATCACTACCTATATTATCATCAAATGATATACTTACCTTCATAATCGGTGTCTCAATTTTAGAGCTTCTAAAAATTATTTCCCTCAGTCTGACAATGTCACCTGTCAATGACTCAGTTAATGGTATCTGTTCTTCGTTCTTAATTTAAGCTTTGTTTATTTTTAACTTCTGTGAAATTTTTATAGTTTATTTTATTCATTACTTTAATGGAAGTTTTTAATTTTTATAATTGTTGATGTTGTCTTACCATCACAATATCAGGTATGCTCTCTTTTTAATTATATGAATTTTGTAAATGATTTTTGTCAATGTTTTAACTTCTATGTAAATTATTTTTCTTTAGAAATAAATTTTGACTGATGAGGGCTGACATAACAGCCGAAACGTTTCGACAAATTTGAAATTGGACGAATTGTTTATTGTTTTGACCTATCTTTTGGAGACTATAATTGACACATATTTTAGATACGTTGATAATACTTTTATTATATTAACGAAAGATAAACTACTTTACGTTATAAATCAATTTAATTCTTATCATTCAAGGCTTAAATTTACACATGAAATTGAAAGTAATAATTCGATTTCTTTTTTAAATGTTAAAGTTATAAAAACTGATTCCGGTAATATTATTACAGATTGGTTTCGTAAAAATACTTATTCTGGTAGATATTTAAATTTTCTTTCAAACCATCCAATACAACATAAAATTTCAATAGTAAAAAATCTTATTCACACAGCTTTAAAATTATCACATGAATCATTTCATAGTTCAAATATTGAATTTGTTTAAAAAACTTCATATTTAAATAATTATCCATCAGAATTCGTTCAAATTCATATTAATAATAAAATTAAATCAATTACAGATTCTTTATCCAATCAAAATAATATAAATATAGTTAGAAATTTAAATTTCAAACCAATAGTATCAATTTCTTATCATGGAAAGTTATCGTTTGAAATTAAAAGAATTTTAAGTGATTTTAATATTACAGCAAATTTCAGAATTGACTCTAAACTTGATAAATTCATGAAATTAGGAAAAGACATATTAGATAAATTGCAACTCACTGATGTAGTATATAAAGTTCAATGTTTGAATTGTGATAAATGTTATGTAGGTCAAACTAGTAAATTACTTGCTACAAGAATAAAGGAATAATGATGGATTCTCTAATTTCAATTGAAAATAAATAAATAAAATATATGAAAAAAAAATTATTTGAATTTTCAAAATCTCAAATTGATGTATTTTTCCAAATAAAAAAAGATTTTTTTTACATTATTGTTATATTCATTCAATTACTCATCAATAACAATTTCAAAACAATTTACAAAGTCCTTAATAATGTTTAATTTTCTAACTCTTTCAATTTAATACAGTGATTAGTGTTGCGAATGGCATCGTGTAATAGTTTTAACTTTACGGTAAAAATTCAAGTTGATTTAATATATCTTAAATATAAATAATTCTTGAACAAAAATGGACGGCTTTAGGCGCAGTATTAGACTTAGCGAAACTGTAGAAATTCCTAAACGATGAGAGGGTGGGGAAAAGATGAAGAAGTACTGTTAAGGGCAGTGAGGGCAGGTCAGTTCTGTACCGAGACTTAGACGGATTAGACGTATTTTTGAGAGAGCGATCTTGTCATTGTGAAGTGAAGCGTCACTACTATTCCCCACCTGACTTTATATTATTTTTCTCTTATTGACTTTATAATAAATTTTCCATAGAACTCTTATTTTCTTGACATTAATTAAATTGTGTATTCAACTGAAGTGTAAACAATAAACAGTGTATTTTAATGTGTAAAATCAGTGTGTCTCATGACTTACATAATCCCTTTCCTTTTGCGCGTACGTAAATAAATAATTAATACTCTTGCATTAATAACATGGTCCTTCGAGCCGGATAGTAAACGCGGTGGATTTACAGTGATAGTTACGTGCAAAATTGAGTGAAAAAAAAGCAAAAACATAAATGTGTAATGAGGGAAGTGAAAGTGACAAAGTGGACGCTAACGGTAGTCGAAAAAGTGCGACGCGCCAAAACTCCGGGGACAACACGGAAGATAGAAGAAGCCGCATTAGTGCGACAGAGAGGGAAGAAGCTCAGGCAAGGAAGAGGCAGGATGAAGCGGAGGAAAGGAGTAGGAAGGAGTCCCAAGGGAAAGAGAGAGGAGTAGAAGGGGCGAGTAACCAAGGCAGCCTTCGCAACGAACAAGTCGAACCCCTACTCCGCCGAGGCGGCCGGTCTACCAAAGGAAAAATTCCAGACAAATTCAGAGTGAGTACCTCAAAAACAGGGAGAAAGAACGCGAAAAAAGATAACTCTTCAAATAAAGAGAAAGCGGCGAAAGGCAAAAAATCAGCCGAGGTACACGAAAATTCGCATCTCAATTATACTCTGACACAAGATAATGTTGATCAAAGTTCGGTCAATGAATCGTACAAATCACAAAGTAGTGTCAGGGAAAACTCACGTCGCTCAGTAACGTCTAGTGCTGTTAAGAGCACACGGGATCGTCTATTGGCAAAACTCCATCAAGCTGAAGAGGAAGATCGACTACAACGAGAAATCGAGAAGAAACAGCTTGAGCGAAGAAAAAGGATCCTGGGATTACAGAAACAGATTGAGCTCTCTGAAATGGGAGAGAGCGAAGAGGACGATATCGAATCTTTGTCTGACAACACGGAACAATCTGCAAAATCAAAGGTACATTCTTGGATGAAGAAATCTGTAAGTTCGAAGTCGTCAGTTAAGCATAAAAATGGGGTTGCGCAATCTCAGCCTAAAAGCCACAAAAATGACTCAGATTTAGGCAAATATTTAGCAAGACAGGCAATGGGAGGAGATTTGCCCACGTTCAGTGGAAACATCACCGATTGGCCTGTATTTTTGAGTGCCTATACGCAAACTACAGAGGCTTGTGGATTTAGTTCCTTTTAAAATGCCATGCGCCTGCAGAAATGCCTCAAAGGGGAGGCTCTGGAAGCCGTAAGAAGTCTGTTGCTGACAGGGGATTGCGAACGAGTCATGGGGGTCCTAAAGGCGAGATTCGGACGACAGGAACATATCATTCAACATTTAATACGTAAGGCCACAGATAGCCCACCAATGAAAGAGGTACGGCCTGAATCGCTAATAAAATTTTCCAACCAAGTAACTAACCTCACAGGGTCCATCAAATCATTCAATTGTCCCGCTTATCTATTAAATCCCGTATTGACAGAGCAATTGATACAAAAATTACCTGCGCCGTTACGGTTAGATTGGGGCGAAGTGGTGGTAGACAAAAATGGGTCAGTGGCTTTTGAAGAATTTTCAGTATGGCTGGAAAAGAAAGCAGCATGCGCGAGTGCCGTAATTAACCCTCTAGATTAAATTCAAGCATGCAAAGATAAGCGCGTGTTATCTATTAACGAAGAACAATACGATAATTGTAGGTATTGCAGCAAAGCGCACACTATTGATAAATGCCCAGAAATCAAGAAGATCGTGATCGGGGAAAAGTGGAAATGGGCAAAAAGAAGCAGAGTAAGTTTCGGGTGCTTGGAACGAAAACATCCCATTCAAAAATGCAAACGAGGTCCATGTGGGAGAGATGGATGTCAAAGGTGGCACCACCCGCTCCTTCACAAGGAAGAACTGCGACCCAACGACAATTATCAAGCTTCAAGAAAGACAACGTTTCCTAAGAGTGCCAACGAAGAATCCCAGAGCTCGACGACGGAAAAAAGCGAAGCGAGATTCACCGGCGCCGTCGAGTGTTCACGTAAGTTGCGTAAAAGAGTTCTTTAGAGAATTTTACCAGTTACAGTGAAAGGACCGGCCGGTGAAGTTAATACTTATGCTTACCTGGATACTGGTTCTAATGTTACGTTAATACAAGAAGACCGTTCTCGAGAACTAGGATTAAGAGGACCGACGGAGCCGTTGCTGACTGAATGGATAGACGAGTCAACACTGGAAGATAATCAATCGAGAAGAGTGAGCTGCAAGGTCAAGGGTACGACAAATAAATACTTCCAACTAACAGAGGTACGTACCATAAAAAGAGTGAAACTTCCTCGCCAATCTATAACAGCAGACATGAAAGCATGGGATCATGTCAAAGGTTTAAATATCCTCGACATGGAACGGGCGGAACCAAAGCTGTTAATAGGAGAGGATCACTCACATTTGATACGAGTACAAAAAACTATAGTTAATCGACCTGGCACAGCAGAGGCATCACTCACCGCACTAGGATGGTTACTACATGGGAAGTACCTTGATGGTCGAGTAGACGAAAACTACACTCTTTTAATTCACAGGAACGAAGAAGAATGCGAAATGGGTGAACTTCTTCGGAAGTTTTGGAGTACAGAAGCCTTCGGCGTGACCCCTGTAATGCAGACACTTCGTTCAAAAGAAGATCAAAGAGCTATAGACATACTCGACAGGACGGCTAAACGGGTAGGTGACCATTGGGAAGTTGGACTCTTATGGAGAAGGGATAGCGACGTACTTCCTGAGAGTCGAAAGGCAGCAGAGAAAAGACTGCGATTAGTGGAGACGAGGCTGTCCAAAAACTCGACCTTGAAAGAAAAGTACAACGCCAAGTACAAAGAGTATCAGGAAAAGGGATATGCCGTACTTCTAACTGAAGAAGAAGCAGCGAAAATGAACCCAAGGACGTGGTATTTGCCACACTTTCCAGTGATTCACCCTCAGAAGCCGGAGAAACCCCGTCTCGTTTTCGATGCAGCAGCCAAGAGTAACGGTACCAGCTTGAATGATCAGTTATTAAAAGGACCCGATCTATTGAACTCTTTGGTAGGAGTGCTTCTTACTTTTAGAGAAAGAAAGATAGCCCTTTGTGGAGACATAAAGGAAATGTTTCTTCAAGTACGAATTCGTCCGGAGGACCAGGACAGTCAACGTTTTTTAGCGAGAGATGAAGAGACGGGAAAAATCAGAGTTATGAGAATGGAATCCATGATTTTTGGAGCCGTATCTTCCCCGTACATCGCCCAGGAAATCAAGAACAGGAACGCTCGAGAATTTCGTCAGGAGTATCCCGCAGCGTGTCGTGCGACAATAGAAAAGCACTATATGGACGATTACTTGGACAGCGTCGATACGGAAAGTGAGGCTATTAAGTTAGCCAAAAACGTCGCCCTGGTACACCACAAAGAAGGATTCGTGATATGTAACTGGCTGTCTAATTCTCAAGAGGTACTTGACGCACTACCTACTGAAACAGTGGCTTCAAGAGGAAGGCAAGTATCAATCTCGCAAGAGGAAAATTCAAGGGTCTTAGGTATGATTTGGAATCCAGAGGCGGATAATTTAATGTACTCTCTCAATTTTCCAAGAGTAAACACAGAGTGTTTTCAAAGCCCACGGATCTACACGGAAGATGGAGAACCTGGTTGGAGGATCTGCAACGAACATCAACACTGAAGATTCCAAGATGTTACTTGATGGGAATTGAAAGACTGAAGAGTATCCAACTTCACGTTTTCGGAGATGCCAGCGAAATGGCTTTCTCAGCCGTGGCCTATTTAAGAGTTGAAGGAGATAACAGTATCAGAGTCTCTTTGGTTATGGCGAAAAGTAGAGTCGCACCATTAAAGATACTGACGATTCCACGTCTAGAATTACAGGCTGCTGTGATGGCAAGTCGCTTGGCGAAATTCATACGCGAGAATCACAGCTTAAAAATCGATAGACAGGTATTCTGGTCGGATTCGATAACAGTGTTAAGATGGATTCGATCGGAAGCAAGAAAATATCAAACCTTCGTTGCTCACCGTATTGCCGAAATTCTAGATATCACCACGGAATCGGAATGGCGATGGGTCCCCACTGAAGATATTGTTGCAGATGAAGCGACAAGAAACATTGAAACCATGGAGATAGAGTCAACGAGCCGCTGGTTTACCGGTCCACAGTTTCTGAACTACACTGAAGATGCCTGGCCAGTACAGCCATACAAGAAAATAGAAAAAGAAGAGGAAGCAACAGAGTTGAAAAGAGAATTCTGTTTGCCTATTAATAATGTAGAATTTTCTCATTCTTTCGATTGTTCTAGGTTCTCTCAATGGTCAAAAATGGTTCGTTATCTAGTCTGGGTCAAGCGAGCTGCTGCACGTTTGCTTAAAAAGGGAGACAACACATGAGACCTAACCGCATCCGAAATTCAATGGGCAGAGCAGCATCTTCTGAAAAGATCTCAGACTGAAGCTTTTCCTCGGGAAGTCCGACTTCTGAAGGAGGGACTGGATCTAGGAAAATCATCGAGCTTACTATCTTTATCACCAACAGTTGGGCCAGACGGATTTGTGAGAATGCAAGGTCGCATTCGGGAATCGAGTGGAATCAGCCTGGCGGAAAGAGAGCCTATCATCCTCGACGGACATCACCACATCGTGCAGATGCTGATCGATCACTACCATCGCAAAGCCAACCATTTGGGTAGAGAAAGGGTAGTTAATGATTTGAGAAAGAAATTTTGGATCCTCAAAATTCATACAGCAGTCAAAGGTGCCTGGAATCGATGTCAGAGGTGCATTATTCGACGTGCTCAACCGCAAGTTCCAGAAATGGGCCAACTACCAGATGTCAGAGTGAAAGACGGACTACGACCATTCACCAACGTAGGTCTAGACTACTTCGGCCCCTTATACTTCACCGTAGGCCGACGTAGAGAGAAACTATACGGAGTATTGTTCACCTGCCTGGCCGTACGTGCTGTACACTTGGAGATAGCATGGACACTGTCGACAGACTCAGCAATTTTGGCGCTGAGAAGCATGATCGCTCGAAGAGGAAAGCCTGCCAGAATCTATTCGGACAACGGACGGAACTTCGTAGGAGCAGCTCGGGAACTGAGAGAAGCCTTGTCAGCATTCAACCAGAACGAGATCATGAGGAAAACAGCGACTGAAGGGATAGAATGGCACTTCAATCCTCCTGAAAGTCCAGATATGGGAGGAAGCTGGGAGCGACTTGTGGGTTCTGTAAAGAAAGCTCTCGAAGTAACACTAAAGGAACAAGCACCTAAGGATGAAGTACTCAGAACTATTTTTGCAGAAATAGAGTACTCAGTGAACAGTCGTCCACTGACTTACATCTCAGACGATCCAAATTCACCGGAGAGCTTAACCCCAAACCACTTTTTATTACCATTCGAAAGTGAACACCAGGTCGAGTCAGCCCCAGGAATGTTCGACGACAACGACCTGATCTTAAGAAAACAATGGAGGAAGTCTCAAAGACTGGCAGATCAGGTATGGAAAAGGTGGATCAGAGAGTACCGTGCGACTATTAACCGGAGGACGAAATGGTTTACCAAGCAGAGGAATCTACAAGTAGGTGACGTTGTGACGATTTAGGACGAAAAAACTCCTAGGAATCACTAGGAATCCGGGACGAGACGGGCAAGTACGAGTAGCTGATGTCCGAACTGCTTCCGGTACCTACAGAAGACCTGCGACGAAGTTATGCGTTCTTGTACCAAAGTAGTATTCCAAATACATTGTAATACGGAGGATGGGATGTTGCGAATGGCATCGTGTAATAGTTTTAACTTTACGGTAAAAATTCAAGTTGATTTAATATATCTTGAACATAAATAATTCTTGAACAAAAATGGACAGCTTTGGGCGCAGTATTAGACTTAGCGAAACTGTAGAAATTCCTAAACGATGAGAGGGTGGGGAAAAGATGAAGAAGTACTGTTAAGGGCAGTGAGGGCCGGTCAGTTCTGTACCGAGACTTAGATGGATTAGATGTATTTTTGAGAGAGCGATCTTGTCATTGTGAAGTGAAGCGTCACTACTATTCCCCCCTGACTTTATATTATTTTTCTCTTATTGACTTTATAATAAATTTTCCATAGAACTCTTATTTTCTTGACATTAATTAAATTGTGTATTCAACTGAAGTGTAAACAATAAACAGTGTATTTTAATGACTCTCATAATCCCTTTCCCTTTGCGCGTACGTAAATAAATAATTCTTACTCTTGCATTATTAACATGAAATTAAAAGAATTTTAAGTGATTTTAATATTACAGCAAATTTCAGAATTGACTCTAAACTTGATAAATTCATGAAATTAGGAAAAGACATATTAGATAAATTGCAACTCACTGATGTAGTATATAAAATTCAATGTTTGAATTGTGATAGATGTTATGTAGGTCAAACTAGTAGATTACTTGCTACAAGAATAAAGGAACATCATGATAATTTTAGACAAAATCCTAAAAACCATGAAGTCATAGCAAAACATCAGGTTGAAACTGGACATCTAATTGATTGGGATAATGTTATCGTTTTACATCATGAACCTAATGAATATAAAAGATTAATAGCAGAAATGTTTTTTATAAAGAAAAACAGCAATAATTGTTTGAATATAATTTCAGATCTTAATAATTATAGTCCAATATATAATATAATGATGGATTCTCTAATTTCAATTGAAAATGAATAAATAAAATATATATAAAAAAAAAAATTATTTGAATTTTAAAAATCTCAAATTGATGAATTTTTCCAATTAAAAAAAGATTTTTTTTACATTATTGTTATATTCATTTAATTAATCATCAATAGCAATTTCAAAACAATTTACAAAGTCGTTAATAATGTTTAATTTTCTAACTCTTTCAATTTGATACAGTGAATAGATTTATTTAGAAACTACAGCACCTTATAATTTAAGTTAATGATACGTCATTGGTAATTCTGTCTTTGTTAAGATTTCTCCTCCTCTCTTTCTCAATTTCTCTTCGCAAAAATGGAGCATAACGATTGTTATGTTTCCGATTTAATTTTAACAAAACTGACGAAATTGTTACAGTTGACAGCATGAATTTTAGTATATTTAAGACGACAATTAATTTAAACAAAATGTAAGGTGAAAATGAAGATTTTCAAGGTAAATATTTCAATTATAATTTTTAACCTCAAAAAAAAATATATATATACTTGAATGATATAAATTAAAACTAAAATTATTTCATATATTTATCTAGCAAAGAAGAAGAGGAATAGAAATCTGTATTTATTAGAGATGTTGATGAACTTTGAAAAATATTTGTCCTGAAGAGGAAAACATTATGTTTTCGAAACGTTGGCTGCAGAATAAAGGATTCAACAACTAACCTCCTTTTTTATTTGGTCTGAAGTATGTCAAAAACAATATGTATTATATATTATCATTAAATTAATTTTTATAAATAAATTGCCTACCCGATCATGTTTTGAAAAATTTGATTCTATATTCAACATATGAGAAAACAACGATACATTTTTTTCGAAGGCCTTCGGAATTTTTAATATTGACTTGATTTTTATGTCTAATTCCAATGGTCTAAATTGCCAAGACTCAGGAATCGAGACTGAAAATACAGGGAATTTTTAAAATTCTCATTTTGATATTGAATGAGATTATCTTTACAACTTGTGGTTCGAACATTTTTCTGAGTCAAAATTAGAAGTACTTCAAAATTTCGAATTTGGTATTCAATAGAATTATTTTATTTACTAATTGTTTCATCATTTTTTCAATAATTTTTGGAATTTTTCAGCTCAGAACTACACTAGTAAAAAAATCGACAATAATTTTATTACATACTGAGTTCCAAATTTTAAAAATTTACTGTACTTCTAATTTCGACCCCTGGATGTTATAGATTTTTTTTCTAGTGTATTTCTATGCTGAACAAGGTCACAGATGCTTAGAAGAATGTGTAAAGCAGAAGTTACAAAGATAATCTCAATGAATACCTGAATCAAAATTTTTTTAATTCGCTGTATTTCCCATTATGATTCCTGAGTCTCGGCGATTTTTTTCCTAGTGCATATTGGTTACTGGAGAACAAGTGAATTAAACAGGAATTAGCTCTTAGAAAATAATTGAATGAAATATGCCAAAAATTAGGAAGACTTTTTTGTCTGTACTTTTCTAATTGTTTGATTTTAAACATTAAAATTGTGAAAACATATCGTTTTCAAAGCTCATTTAAAGCCAACGTGTCACTCTCTTACTTTCAGTCGCTCCTTTTGAAAGTCGATCACTCCTTTAATTTTCTTTTCAAAATATATCTTTAATTCAACGCATTTTGAATTGAATGCCTGCAGCTGCGTTTAAATTGTAGTATACAAATGTTTTTAGTTTAATATTATAATTTTTTTTGAATATTTCACTTATTTTTCACAATGGTGATTTGTAATCTTTAAAATTGAATAATTGTAGGTACAAACATAAAAAGAAGACTACTTTCAGATTTATAGCCTTTGTATTATGAATTGAACCACTTAAACCACTGAGCTGTTTTGAATTTTTTTTAGCACTTTTTTATGTATAAGAAACGACTTTCTTGCATGTGATAACTGTTTTGCAGTAGAAAAAAAGTAAAACAAAGCAAAATTATAAAATCTGGTTTTTTCATCTTGGTTTTGATTTTTTGAGAAAGGAAAGAGCTGTTTAGCCTATAAAACAGCTTATTAAATCGAAAGTTGACTGAGGAACATGATAAATATTTTTCCGTATACAATACAAAAATAAAAAATGTTTACACCAGATATTGCGAAAAGGAAGATGTTCCTTTATGTTACGATGTTCTTCAAAGGGCTAATCGCAATTTCAGAAATACGTTAATCCTTAATTATTAAGGCTGTTACAGACTATAACGGTTGACATGTTTTAAATTTGAAGTATTCAGTATATTGAATGATTCGAAATTGAAAGCTATTAAAATATGCAAGAATTTTGAATTAAGAGCGTTTGATAATTTCAGATTGAAATATTTCAAAGCATTCAGTCACAACATGGAATCGTTTAAAGTTGCACGATTGGAAATGAACGTCTTTTAGTAATTGAATCATTATTCCAGAAAGATCAAAATCGTATAAAGTCAGAATAGTTCAGCATTTCAAAAGCTATCCCTTTTGGTGAGAAAATAACACCTGATTTTTGTAAAAATTAAAAAAATATATATTTAGTGGTCGCTCAAGGTGAATTTCGCTCCAAGTGTTTGTTTCAGAGTAAATTGGCTCTATTAAGAAACTCTATTGACACTATTAAGAAACTCTATTAACTCTATTAAGAAACTCTATGTTTGAGCAATTATCAGTCACTTAATTTCTAGTGGAGCGTATTGGGGTTCAAATAACCACAGCAGAATTTTACTTGGAAAGGAAAGAGTTTATTTTATGGCATAAAAAACCTCCACTTGAAGAGTGGAGGAAAAAGCCGAGAATCAAATAGCAATCACAAGAAATAGAACAAGAATTACAGACCTTAAGATTGAGACTTATTATTATTGGAATGGCAACCAGTCCGCCACAACTCAATCCATACAACGGCGAGCAGATGTAATCCAAAACACAATGGCAAACACACATATCCATCACAAAAATGGCAAAACTGATATCCAACACACAATATGAAAACTGATATATCCAAAACAAGACCCGCTCACACACCCGTACAAAACGGAACCACTCAACACGAAGACTTAACTTGAACTGAGTGAACCCTTAAGAAAATGATAATTATATAAGTCAAAAACAAATTCCTTAATCAACTGCATATAAAGTCCTACGAAAAGGTTCCATTCTACCTGCTCGGCGCTGACCTTCGAGCTACGCGCAGAGCTTACAGTTTATTTTCAGGTGCAGCCCCTTATCCGGAAATGAATCAATTAACAAAAGAAAAATAAACTAAGTCTAACTCTACTATTTCAGATGACAGTAAAAAGCAGCCGAACATCCCGCCCGCCTTCGTCCGCAGGACGAAAATATAAACTACAGATTGAATGTTAGATATTCGCTATAACAAAGGGTAGCTCAGAGGGATACAGACTAGCGATACGCCCAGCCTGGCTATAAAGTAGCAGCACTTGGTGATGGTAGAGAGAATACAAAGATTCGCGATGTGACGACGTAGGTTATTAGTGGCCGTTTTTACTGTAGCCACCCTTACAATATTGTCAGGGTCCGGATGAACGTCAACAACGCGTCCCAAAGGCCACCTCGAGGGTGGATATCGTTCGCACTTAACAAGGACCAACTGACCCACAGCGAAGTTTTCGGATTGACTGCGTCATTTGTTCCGCTCCTGAATGTGTTGGAGGTATTCCAGTGACTAGAGTTTCCAAAAGTTGTCACGGACACGTTGAAGAAGTTGGAAACGATTTAGGCGGTTCTCAGGTATTTTTTGATTTCCAGCGTCAGGAAGGAGGCTTATATTGCTGCCAATAAAAAATGAGCAGGGCTTAACACTGTAAGGTAACCGTTGAACATCCTCTTGAGTTCTCGGGCAGCTCCTGGAAGGTTATGCCATTGTCGCTGTACAACTTGCGGCAGTCACCACGACGACCAACAAACCGGTGATATGCGGGCAGGAACGTAGCCGTGGTTGAGTCACTTACAACTTACAGATGAAATGCATGTGCTGCGAAACAAACAAAAAGGGTAATATGTCCCTTGTAAGAGCGATAACCATGGCCGAGTGGAAATCGTTTTGGTAAAGAACCATTCGTGGTCAAAAGTGCGAGTTCCGTGCGAAAGGCGACCACCTGAGCCACGATCGCTGCGCGAGCGTCAGAGATCTCTGCAGAAGTCAGAAATGACAAATTAGGTGTTTCCCCCCTCGTCGTCTGCGAAGATTCACCAGGGGGCGGCAACACCATTCCACTATGCGGATCAGCCGCGTTAGTGTCGAAAACCGTTTCAGTAATTCCGGTTCACGGATCTGCTCGCACGAGTAGTATTCGCAAGGCATCCGGCCGATCTGGCCAATCCGACGAGGGCAGTGAGAGTCATTTTGGTCCATGCCACCATTTTTCAATACCTTTAAATTCATCAGGCCTCACTCCACGAGTGGCGAGATCAGCCGGATTTTCCTTGGAAGACACATGCCTCCATTCAGCCGAGGGCAGCTCGGTCTGAATGAAGGACACGCAGTAAGCAACAAAGCTTTTCCAATAGCATAGGTGTTTGCGTAACCACGCAAGTACTACTTGTCTGTCAGACCAAGCAAGACAGGTAGATATTTAAAGAAGGGCAGCTTCTGAATGTGACAGACAAGTCTCACAAGCAGAGCAGCTGCGCTCAGTTCGAGATTCGATAACTGGTGACTGCCTTCATCAAGCTGGATTACCAGATAAACCACTGCGGCATGTGCGCGAGAAGATCCATCCCAGAAGCCATGAAGCTGCTACCGAGAGTCTGGAGAGGTTCCCATCCAGCGATCGATTGAGAGTGTACGGATGAAGGTTATTGAGTTACTATAATCATTCCATCGCTCTAGTATCTGCAGCGGCAAAGAAGGGTTGGCAACACTGAATCCCAACACATCCATCGCTGGATTCAAAAGTAAGCCCAACGTTTTAACGGGCTCAATGAGGGCACCTTTTTTTGGTTCTTTCTGGCTCCCCATGCCTGCTGTATCCAGAAAGCAGATCAGACTGATTTGCTGTCCATTTATACAACTCGATGACAGTACAGAGAAAAATTGCAGCCAATTCATCTGGCTTTAGAATCGCAATATCCAAGGGGAAAACGCTGCTGCTCATCCTTTGCCAGCTGGGCTGGTGTGCGAATTGTCAAGTACGGGGCACATGCGGTCCCATAAGTGACCTTACTCAAACGATGATCTACGGGCGGATCCGCAGAATCAGGAGCCCAAGGAATTCCCTGCAGATCCCGCTCCTCAGTTTGAACGTAGATTTGGCGAAACATCTTTATGATGCCCGCTGTAAGAACAAAGCGATATCTGTACCAATTCAAAAGTATCAGAGTGACATCGCCCTGAAGAGCAGGTCCCGGCATTGAGAATTCATTTAGACATTGCTGTTCTGCGGTGAGTCGTGAGGCGTCGAAGACAACACGAAGCTTTAGTTGATGCGGGCTGGACGGGATCATCACATGATGTGGTACATACCACGCTTGTGGATTGACCATTTGAGAAACAGGAACTCTTTCTATATGCCCCAACTCCTCATAAACTTTCATGAATGCACGATACGAGATCGCCAGGCGACTGTCCCGGGCAAAGCGACGGTGTGTCGTGGAAAACGAACTCAAGGCCATTCGTCGGGTTTCAGCAGAGGCCTTCGGTGGCTCCGATCGCAACGGGAGCCGAATGATATATCAGCCATTCGGAGCGCGGACATGATTATCAAGAAACAGTCGCTCGCAGGTCTCATCCTCAGGTTTTATTTTGGGACTATTACTAGAAAATACTTCCAGCTTCAAAAAGCGTGGAAAAGCCTCCTGCAGGTAATTATCATGGACACAATGCCCAGCTGTGAGAGAAGCTCGTGATGGGGGGTCCGCCCGCCGTGGCAGGACGGAGTGAGTCGATTCTGAAACAATAACCCTCAAAGCAGTGTCCTGGGCAATTAAAGGTGAAGATGAGAAATGGCGCAAGCCAGGTTGCAGGATCCGAAAATATACATCGGACATCAAGACGAAATCGACTGACTTGAGTTTGTAGAAGTGAGGATCCGATAATAAAAGATCACCATACTGGCTTAATTCGAGGTCAGTGCTCAGATTTGAGGGAAGTTTTAATGTAAGGCGAGGAAGGACCAAGGCCTTAGTTTCAAGATGGAATGGGGGATTACTAATTGAGCACAGTGACAGATTCACAATAGCACGGGCTGTACTGGCGTGTGACGCACCCATTCCCGTTAATGGAATGTTTACGCGGTGTTTGCGTAACTGAAGTAACTACACAGTGGTTTTCTTAACAAAGGAGGCCTCAGAGCCTTCATCGACCAGGGCACGGTACCAAATTTGGGTACCGTAGAACCGATCAGCATAATCTGGGCTGTCGCGGGAAATACCAGTTGTCATGTGTCAGAAAAACTTGAAGTTAACACGGATACATTGGTTGAGGGAGCAAGTTGCTTCTGTCCAGTTGCGTGGACAGACACTGCTTCTTTTTATTTATGATAGTTCGTTGTCTGCCCAGTGCGACTGGTGTGTAATGAAGAGTGGTGCTGATCTCGGCATTTTTTACACCTATACTTTGATTCGCATCTTTGGAATTTATGAGGAAGGAATTTGAAGAAAAGAAGAAAATGAAAAAGACCGACAGGAAGAATGTAATTCTATTATGTAAGAAAAAACTCTCTAAGATTGCAAAACTAGGAAGTATAAAACCGAAAATCGATTTCAGTTATAAAACGATGACATACATGTTAATCTAACCTCTTTTGACTTTGGTTTGTTTATCGTATAGTACGTACGACACTATTCAGTCCTGCGTGCGCAATAATTCGTGAGACAGCTTGAAAATTTCTGAAAGGACAGCTTTCAAGATCGAGACAGCTCGGAGGTTTCTCAAAGGACATCTCTGAGATTGAGATAGCTCAAAGATTTCCCAAAGGAC
>CAKNXH010072677.1:0-11640 GCA_932178445.1 Andricus quercusramuli | reverse complement strand
TACTATTTTCTACGGGTTTTCATTGCATATGCATAATTAAAGTGGTGATTTCATTACTTGAAATGAAACCTTTTGAATTAAAAAAAAACTCTGTTCCGATAAATTTGAAATGTTTGCGGCTGTTCGCCTATATTTTAAGAACAAGTAAAAACGAAAATAGTCAGAGATTTAGTAGTAGAAAAAAGTTGTTTATGATTACTCAATATTTGAAGAAGTCGATTTACGCAAGCAATTTAATTGTATTCTAGATTTAAAAGATTTTCACACGTTCAGGTATTCAAATTAAATTTAGACACGTCAGCGATTTCGGGCTAATCAAAAGAACTTTACTTATTTCGTCATGCAATCTTACAAACTATGACTAATAGGTTAACTATTTTATGAAGCAACTGTAATGTAGGAATTGATTTACGTCAATACAGTAAATCATTAAATGAACTTACAGAGTATTTCCAGTAAACAATATTTTCAGGAAAAGTTGTGAAATTTATATGAAAACGCATTAATTTATGTGAAACTCAAATTTATATTTATAAAAAATGGCAAATAAATTAAACAACAATAACCGTAACAACAGAAAAAATAATTATTAACAAGGAAGTCATAATTTTAATCAAGTAGTTGATTTATCAATAAGAAAGATGAATTCTCAAAGAACAATGTAAACATTGATATTGCAACTAAAAAGATTATCATTTTAAAACAAAAAAAGTTAAATTCATCTAGAAAAGATGATTTTGGAACAAAACAGTTGAATCCTTAACAAAATAGATTTATTAAAGAAAAATTAGAAAGACTTGTTGGGGCATTGATGAAAGATCAAAGCCTCAAGATCCATAACATGCTGACTTTTTAATGTAATTACCAGTTACATACAACATTTTTATCCGACATTAGATCGCAAGCATCGTATTGTAGGCATACATTTTTTTAAATTAATTGTGTGGAGGACTTTGCTTTATAATCACTACTTTGAAATGGAATTTGATTGCTTTTCGTAAACCCACTGGAGTTGAATCGATTTCTTCTGGGTCCAATGGAGTAACATTGGGGCGGTCCATGTTTATTTTCACACGTCTCGCACCGTCATCATAATGTCGATATATTCCAGCAAGAACATTTACTGACTCCAATATTGCAAGAACATCACCATCGGATGTTGATAACACAATTTGTTCTTGAGATGGCACAGGCCCATACATATGTCCTTCTGTTCCTATTTCAAGTGATTTATTACCAGGAAAAGTGTATTTATGAAGTTGGAACATCTGGTGAGGATTACTAAGTGGAATAAGCCGAACAAATTCCAGTTGTTCAAGACCACATCCCTGTCCATCAGGAGAAGGAAGACTTGTAGGAGGAACCATGCACCTGAGAGAAGGAGGACACCTGGCAGGCGACCTGGACCTGGCACGGGGTGGAGACTCGGCTTGAGGTGGAGAATCGCGGGGAGAACGATTCAGGTCAATATCAGGTCTAGGATTTCTTCCAGAAGGAGAAGATCGGCCAAGAGACAAAAGAGGAACACGGTCGCCATCAGGTGAAAAGTCGCGCTTTATTGAACTCAACTCTGCAACAAAAAAGAGAGAATTACATTTGGTTTAGCCTAGGTAGGTTAGACTGTGGCCGACCTAGTATTCAGTGCCTATTGAAAAGTTGATAAGACGTGGAGTTGATCAAGTTTTTTTTATCGTTTTGACTCCCGCATTATTGTAGATCATTTTGCAATACGTATTCATTATCTTAATAAAAGGAAGATTTGATAATTTAATTATTTCTAACAAGCTGCATTTCGTTGTTCTTGTCCCGCTTGCGGGGGTAAGATTGACTACGGTATTTTCTTATGAAAGGGAAATATCATAGGATAAAACAATCTTACCAATAATATTAGGGAACATCCCCAAGATAAAGAACAGAATACCGATTAGTATGCACATTTTTATTAAATAACAGAATCTTCTTTTGAAGAATTTCGATCAGAGCGTAACTAATGAGCATTTCTGGAAATGTTTCAGATTATATAATTATAGTCGCTATCTCATTTGTCCTTCTAGCTTACTGAGATTTATGACATCTTGTACAATTACGAGAGACAAACACGAATTATAACGTAACAGAACCATCAGTGTTTGTTGAAATCTTATATTTAGCTTGTAATATATCAAAGACTTTAAAAGGAATTCAAAATACTTCAAAGTAATTGAAAAAATTTAAGACAATAGTGTGAAGAATATAATCACTGTCATAAAATTAAATAATTAAAAATTAAATAATTAAAAATTAAATATTAATCAATTAAATGAAATACAATAACTTTTAATTCTTCAAACTCTTTTGAATTCCTTTTTTTTTAATTCCCTTGCATCCCTTGAATTATTTCAAATCTTGTAAATTCTTTTGAATTTGTTTAATGTAGCCGAACTCGAATTTGAGCCCCCCGGATTGGAGTCTTCCGAGAATTGACGCCGTGCTGCGGGTATGGGTGAGATGAGCTGCGAAGGGATGCGCCAGGCTCACTCATGCGTGACAAAACAGGAGCGCTGTAGTAAGGCCTTGTACCCTAACAGTATACCTGGGTAACTGCGTCACGACATAGCGTCAGTTCACTCTCATGCGGGAAGCACACACATTTGCATAGCGAATGAGCATTATAGCGGACTCGCGTCCATCAGCATTGGAGCCCTGATGACTGAAGCCAACTGAAGCGCACATCTGTTGCCAACTTCAAGAATTTTTGTAGCGCTTTACGTGTTCCGTCATTCCGATTTCCTATATTTAAAAACTAAATTGGTCGATAATTTTTTGATCAGTCTGTCATAACAACCGGGTACTGGTTAAGATCGAGCATTTTGTTATCATTCAAAAATGCTCGAGATCACTTACGAAGTACGCCCACTGATTTGGGAACTCTCATCACAGGTATACTTGCGTTGGAAGTCTCCCGAAGAATGGAAAATTGTTGCTCAAGGCTTCAGAGTCAGATGGGATTTCCCAAACTGCGTCAGAGCTCGAAATGAAAGGAGGTTCGAATTAAAGCTCCCCCTCCTTCAGGCGGCCTTGACTTCAATTATAAGAAGTACCACAGCTTCCAGATGCTGGTACCATGCGACTCATACTATCGGTTCACATGGGTTGATGTTGAAAATAATGGTGGGCCAATTCATTACATATTACCTACGTATACAAATTTTTTTTTCTATAGTTTTAGACATTTTCACGTCTTTTTCATGAAATTGTCTGCAATAATTAACCTCTCTACAACACTTTCATTCTCTAATGTTCTGTAAGTAATTCTTCTGCGTTTCAAAACACTGACTTATATCAGGTTGTTGAAACGCATCAAGCTGTCCTTCCAGACATGGCTCACCTACCTTACTAAAAGACGAAGAGTGTTTAATTTTAGTTTTTTATATTCTATACTTCATTACTCTCCATTTCCACCAGTCATATAGAAAGCAAAAAGTAATGCTCGTTTGTTATTAGGTGATTTGATAATATTCCATCATTGCAGATTATCTAGGGCTCGCAACTGTATTGAGGACAGTTTGGGAATCCTGTCTGCGAGGTGGCAAATTCTGCATAAATGGTTGGACTTCAAACTGGAAACATCCATCAACATTGTCAAAGCTTTGGTGTGCCTGCACAATTTCGTAAATACTGAGGAATTGCCCCTAAATGTCTCGCACAGGCGTTACGTTATTCCTGTCAGAATGTCTGCAGGTTTCCATTTTTTTGAACATTGGGAGGAGAAAAGAAAACAACCATATTTAGCATGAATATTCCCCAGAATATCCTTCATATCCTTTTTCGAGTTTTGTTCAGCGGTGCAATATGGTAAAAAAAATGAAATAAGACTCGCTTTACCGCGATGCGGTGTGGTGCGCAATTTTGGTTGGCGGATGACTATGGACATAATTTTGTTTACCGAAGTTCCAACCACTAAACTCTGGGTCCAGGTAAGATGGTCAGTCTGGGGTTTGTTTTCTTTCGCGGTACAGAGATAGCACTGAGGCGTGCTAGTGCAATCCGCGAATGAGTTGCTGACTTTAATTCGTCAGTCCGGTTCTTCCCGCAGTGTCTCTTAAGAGAGTCCTTCACTTCTTGCCACCCCATAATCTAGTCAAGGTCAAGGATCTCTACCTAGGTTTGGCGGACTGGCTTGCGCTCGTTTCCTATTTCCTCAGCGTCTATCCTGATAGCAGATGTCAGATTTGTCCTGCTATTTGTAGACGCTTTTCCTTGTTTCCCTCACACCCTAGATTTCTACACCAAATGTGTCACGTTTGATCGTCAACCTGAGATTTTTGAGGACCTTGACGTAGCTGGATCCCTCAGGCGGTTTTTTAAGAACTGCTTCGGGGCGCGCACGCCTCAGGCTCTCTTTCTTCTCTGATTTTGTTGCAGGTGTATCCATTCTCTCTCGTGCCTCCTCGCATCAAACGGCTCATTTTTGAATTTCTGTTTGTCTAGCACATCCGGCGCTTCATTCAGTCTATTCTCAATTGCCGTGAACATGGTTCAATAAGTTCTAGAAAAGTTTCGCGAATTCTTTGGAACAGTTTAATCTCGTCTCCCTCTAATCGATCAAGTCAAGCTTGCATTGCTTTACCTGAGACCTTGCCCGCACTCCCTCTGTTCAGGTGTAGGGTCTCAGTATTCTAGGGGGCGCACTAATGTCCTAGAAACACCGTATATCGGGACGGCTACTGTTACTTGCGGCCGCTAGGGTCGTCAGTGAGTGTTAAGGTGTACAAGACGGCGGTTCCAGCGGTGGCAAAATCTACTACTCGCATTACATCAGTCCTCAAGAACGCTGTGGTAAGGTGTTACTTTAGAACACTTTTTTGAAAATTCCAGGTGTCTATGTGGCATTAGGGTTTAAAAATAAAGGAGCAGCCACTCAGCCTTCAGCACGGTTGTTGACACCTTATCTTGGGATCTTTTTCCTTTGGGACCATCCCTGGACCATTGTTCGCGACTGCCTATATACTGATGTAACAGTATTCTGCAGAAACCCCCACTACAGGATCCCCCATATGCTACTTGATGACTCGCCTGGTGATACGGACATAGAAATAGGAGAGGACTAGCCACATGCCCCCTAACTTGGGCAAGGTGATTAATGATACGTTACAAGGAGGACTCGAACATGCTGATCTGCAAAAGCATGGGCTTGAATTCCTATGCCTATGCCTGGTAGCATGTTCAAGGACCGCGGGAGGTGACGGTGGTAATAGTGCAGGTTGTTGTTGAGGAATTTATTTCAACTTTTATAATAATTAGATCTCACCCCCGCATGCAGGGACATTGTGGAAGAGAAAGCTACCAGAGGGCGTCAGAAGAAGATGGAGAACAAGCGACGAGCGCTGGCCGGAAAGCTTCTTACGAAAACGGCTGTGCATTCATAATATGTCCAGGTCCTTAAATACCTCAGGAATACGATTCATCCGAGCACCCTTGGTGTCGAAATCAAGGATGTGAGCTAACCGAGAAAATGGCGACGTCCTCATTTAAGTGGTCAATGAGGCAGAGGGCAGTACCAAACTAACCTCTGCCAACCCGGTTGGCTTATTCCAATCAAAATTTTAAAAATCGACAAAAAACTTCCTCCTGTATTTTCTTGAAGACTAATATTATTTTCTAATTAAAAATATTGTTTATCGATTCCGCTACTCAATAGCTAGAAAATAAATTGTTAATTTATTCTTAAATTGAAAATTGGAATTTGTTTCTAAACATAACGTTTCCAAAATTACTAAAATGATAACGATTTTGGTTAAAAATCACATCTAAGGAAACGGACACTAGTATTTTTATCAATATTACTAACAATAACTGAAATTTTTCAGATGATTTGACATGGAATTGCTTACTTGAAAAGGGAGAAATTCAAGAACTCAACATTTCTTATTGAAAGGGAAAAGTATTCCAAATCACAAATTTTTTCATTTGAGAGTGGGAATATTTTTATATTGAACCATTTGTGAAATTGAAAAGCGGGAATTGATTGATAAAAATTTTGACTAGCAAGAGGATAATTTGAAAAATAAACATTTCTTCTCGTTGAAAAAAAGGAACCTTTTTAAGTAAAGAATCGTTTTTACTCATTTCTGGAGTTTTCAAATAAATATTTCAAGACTTTGCTAGGAGAAGAATTTTTACTTTCGAAATCATTGGATGACCTAAGAAGCCCAAAATTTAGAAAAATTCAAATGATATCTTTCTAAACTTCGCTATAAAATCAAGTTTAGCCTTAAGCACTTTGTGTTTATATTAGAGCTTTGGATCTTCTCAAAAAGTCGATGATGACAGCCAAACAACTTTGAAAGAATCAGTCAGTTTCAACATTTTTATACAAAATGTTTTATAACTTTTGGAGAAATTAGTTCATCTATTTTGCATTTTTGAAATTTCGTTCCAAACTTTTCCAGACTTTTTCAAAAGCTTTCAAGCTCTAATATCAACAAAAAATGCTTTAATAATAAACTTGAAAAAATAAATTTGTTCTGATTAATTAAAAAAAGGTCACGAATATTCGTTCGTCTTTTTCAGAATGATCTTAAAATTTGATCATTAAATATGATTGATAATCATCCAGATTATTATCAGATTCAATTAGAGCGGGATCATAAAGAAAATTCACATTTATAACACCTGAGAATTACGCAATTGTTTGTCTTGTTTGTCGCTTGAAGCAGGTGAAGGATAACATGCAGAGATTCTCCAATTAAAAATGTAATCACATATCATTACTTAATGTTTGGAGAAGTCGAATAACACGAGCAATATAATTCTTTTTTATATTTCAAACCTTTTTGCACTTGATGATAGTCGAAGTAAATTTGGAAACTTTAACGATTTTGGGTTATTGAATCGAAATTTACTTATTTACCTTTGCAATATTATAAACTATGACGAATATGTTGATAATTGTATGACGAAAATGTGATTTAGGAATTAATGTACGTCGGTATAATAAATCTTAAAATGAACCTACAAAGTACATTCAGTAAATGTAATTTTTTTTCAAATTATGAAATTTATATCAAGTCATATCAAATTATGCAAAGCTTGAATTTGAATTTATAAAAAAAAAATGCTAATTAAACAAATGATATTTATCTTATCGGTGTGCATTGTATGCTGTATAAGAAAATGTAGAATGTAAAAAAGACGTGAGACTCTCATTTTTAGACAAGTGCGTATAATATTACCACTATCTTACTTTTACACTATCAGATCATTTCATAACATAACTAGCATCATCAGTATTGTTCTAAGCGCGCACGTAGTTTTTCGATTTAAGAAGATGTAGATAGAAAACAAAAAATTCCAAAGTTATCAGATAAAACATTTTAAATATCCTTCTTCATCTCACTTTTATTTTCTAAGTTGTACATATACCAGGAACAAGTATTCGATTCTGAGATCTCTAGCTGTTACAGAAATATATGAATTTTTCCGTACTCTTTTTGAGTTGCATAAATAATTGCGTTTGTATCTTCTTTAACATACAAGGCAACATTGTAGCGAAAGGATAATTTTCACTCCTTATTACCCTTATAAAGTCAGTCCCTTTCGATTAAAGAATTTATTTGTATTTTCATGAAATATTTATTTTCCCTGCTAAAAGCATGAATGTCTCATAGACGTTCATGCGATTGTCGTGGTTTATTAGGTTTCAAAATTTACATCCTTTGGTCTGTCATCAGTTATATTGTAATCTCTTATTAGAATTGTGTCAGTTTTTTACTAGATGACGAGGAGGATTGGAAATAAAAATCCACTATTTTCGGCCAGTGAAAGTTGCAACATTCTTTTTTATGCTTCGATAAATTTCCTCACTCAAAGATACGTTAGAATCAATGACGATGGGGGGCTGGAAGCGTGAGTTTATAGTGTTTAATTGGAAAGAAGCCGTGTGTAGCGAAATCCGAAGGTAATAAGTTGCCTTTTGTATCTACGCTATACCATTGACATAAAACACCAATGGTTTGGCTGTTACCTTTGACATTGGCATACATGTTGGAATACTCATAACTCTTCCACCTTTACCTTCCATGTAAGCAAATCCAAAAACAGCTCCAACAAGACATTTCGTACTATCGATTTTTTTGAACAAACACCAATCTCCAATGAATATTTCTTCACAAAAAACTTCTACGCTAATGTTCTCCGAATTTGAAGTTCGAGAAAGACTCGAAAGGTTTTGGACACTCTGAACTTTTTACTCTTTCTAATCGGTCACTGCTTAATTTGGATTTTTGATTACTCAGTAGCCAACAAATCGAAGATTTTCTTACGATAAGCTCAGTGCCTTTCTTATCAATTACCACTGTGTTGGGATCATCGGGCTTAAGGTCCCGTGTGGGGTTGCTGGTCCCCCATCGAGCGCCTCCCTAGGTTGCGGAAAGGGGAACGTCCCCCCAGATATGGGTGGTACCGGGGAAAGCAAATACCCGCGGCGGACAAAAACCAGCTAGGGGAAGGAAACCCGAACAAGAAACCAGTTATGAGCGGGTACGACAAAAGCACACTACCCCAAAGGAGTAGAAATCTCCCCGCCGGTTCCGATCGGGTGCAAGCCCCGGTGGCCGGTGCCGGTTCCAGGAATTTTAGGCGGAAACAATCGTACTTTGACTGGAGCGTCTGCGAGAAGCTGGGTGGTCCTTTGCCCCTGACCGAGTGGATGGAAGTATCATTGAATAAGATGGACATCCCAGAAATGGATGCGCGATCACTCCATGACGATCGAAGGGCTTCATAGGGATTTGATTGCGAATGTTGGGCGAACTGCCTGAACGAGAGCCATGACCCGAAAGGAGAAGGCAAAGAAGAAGACAGACGAAAGCCGCACTCAGATTGATGAAGCTGTGGCAGCTCCCAATCCCCGTGATAGGAAGCGAGAGAGGGAGACCACCCTGAGCCCAGTAGAGATGAGTCCTTCCAAGCCGCAATGCAAAAAACCAAGGACACGTAACGCCAACGTAGCGCCAATGACCTCGACACCGAAAACGGTGGATAAAGAGCCGGAGTCTGCAGCAAAGCGGAAAAAGAAGCCGAAGAAGAGGCAGATGCGATCTAGAACCGAGGCGGTCTTTATCAAACCGACCGAGGGACTTAGCTACGCGACGGTCCTCAAGGACCTTAAAAAGAAGGTGAAACCTGACGCCCTTGGCGTAAAAATCAAGGGGGTCAGGCAAACGAGACACGCTGAGGTTTTAGTAGAATTAGGACCTACATCAACGGGCAGAGCTGAGCTGTTGGCTGCCCTCCAGGAGGGGGGGGGGGGGGGGGGGGGGGGGGGTAGCGTACGTGAGTTTGTCCCTCGCACCGAGGTCGAGATTCTGGACCTCGATACGACGACAGATGCATAAGAAGTAGAGGAGTGTTCGAAAACATTTCGGCAAACCGGTTGGAGTCATCAGGGTCAGCCTCACGAAAGGACCCTTCAGAGGCAATCTGAAGGCTTTCTTGAAGCTTGCAGAAGATCTGGCTTTAAGTCTGGTGCGCATTGGACAGCTTAAGGTGGGATGGGTATCCTGCCGTGTGTACAAGAAGGCGGAGGCAATGAGGTGCTACCGCTGCCTAGGCTTCGGCCACATGGCAGCGAATTGCGAGGGTCCAGATAGGACCAAATCATGCTGGCGATGTGGCAAAGAGGGGCATAAAGCTGCGGTATGCGAAAGCATACCGCAGTGCTACCTCTGCGCCGCAAAGCAAGATAAGCCCCGGACAGTCCATCGCCCGGGGACAAGGAGTTGCTCGGTTTTCAGAGAGGCAACCTCGTTGAAGAAGCCTCTTGGACGTGCAAGCTAACATCCTAGCTGGGCAGGTCCGACAAGAAGCCCAGCTTACCAGGAGAAGACCAAGCTGGCACAAAGGATGAAGGCCGAGGCACGGCCACAGAACGGCAGCCCTTAAAGTTTGCTCAAGTCCACATCCATGTCCGTCTGGAGAAGGAAGCCTCATAGGTGGAGCTGTGGACCTGGAAGGAAAGGGCCGTCTGGAAGGAGAAGGTCGTCTGGAAAGAGGAGGTCGTCTGGCAGGTGATCTGGACCTGTCACGAGGAGGAGACATGGACTTGGCAGGAGGAGAAGAATCAGCAGGAGGATGATTCAGGTCAATATCAGGTCGTCGCCATCGGGTAGAAATTTGGACTGTGAACTTAACTCTGCAACAAGAATGAGAGAGTTGATCCATTTTCCCAGTATTTTGGTTTACACATTATTGTATCAAAATGAGTATTCATTATCCTATCAAAATAATGATTTCGTCATATAATTATATCTAACAAGCTGCATTTTTTCGGGAAGATTAAAAAGATTGCCATTCGAGCAATTGCGAATAAGAAATAAATATGCTGAGATCAAAGTTGGAATTCCTCTCTGCTGGAATTTTAATTATAGATATTATTGTCGCTATCTTATTTGTGCTTCTAGCTCATTCAGATTTATGACATTTTGTACAATTGTGATGGACCAACATTAATTTCTACGCAATAAAATTATCAGCACTCATTGAAAAAAATTGTATACGTCGCTTTCCATTTTCTTTCAATATTGAAAAAAATAAGAAAAATAAAAATACTTCACCTTGATACACTTGTTTCGTTGGTCATTCATCTTTCATTCTCTCAACAAGTCCAAACCATCTTAGCAAATTTCTTTCACGTATGTCAACTAGTGTCTCCTCCACACCACATTCTTTGAGGATTATCTTGCACATCAGTGTCTTGCCGCATATTTATGCGCAGGAATTCAATGCTAATCGCGTTAATTTTACAATTTTTTCAACTTATATATCTGATGTATTGGCATTTTAGCTTTATTTCATATATTGTTACTTCTGATATTGGGCCCTATTCTACCGATAATCTTCTTACCCTCGTTTATGCGCATATCTAATTTCCCACCTATCTTTCCGTCACTGGTGAATAGGCTACCAAGATATGCACTTCTCAACTTGTTCTATTCTCTCATCATTTAGGACAATGTTGCACATTGTTTTCTCACATTTTCCTTCAAATACCATAATTTTTGTTTTATTTACGTTCATTTTGAGGGCCATGTTCTTCATGCTTGTATTCAGTTTGCTCAAAATTCTTTGCATGTCCTCGATTGACTCTGCCATAACAACCTTATCATCAGCGAAAGCTTACCCACATACCCTCACTGTCTCGAGATCTACACCTTCTTCGTCGAAGAGTGCCATTCTTGGAAGCTCGTCCATGAATATAATAAATAGCCATGAGGACATGAAGCATCCTTGTCTAACACCTTGCATAATACACCAGTTTACAGCCATTTAGTCCACCATATCTCACTATGACTTTCTTATGTATTTTGGCTCACCAGACACTAAAACATTTCACACTCAAATTGAAGGCAACTGAATACTCTACAACTTTCTATTCTAAAGTTTTTAGATCGGCCCAGTTGTTCAGATGCTAGCAATTGTAATAGGTTGTCTAATATTTGTTGAATTTTCTAACGCATCGTGTTCTATATCGCAGTTATGGTGCTCTATGGCTTCATCTCCCAATCATCCCCTAAAAAAGACTCTCAAAGCGTTTAGTATCCCGTCTATATCATATACTATTTCACCTTTGGTATTTCTCAAGCTGACAAACTCTGTACT
>CAKNXH010072670.1:0-23606 GCA_932178445.1 Andricus quercusramuli | reverse complement strand
ATGGGTGTCAGAAACGTTGCAGGTAATTCATGTTACTGTGTAAGTAGCGTGCTGCCCTCTAGTGGAGTTCAGCGTCCACCTGCGTCGTTTCTTATACCCATATTTTTCTTTGACTTAAAAAAAAGTGAATTTCAGAAACGTTGTAGGTAATGCACGTGACTGTGCAAGTGCTGCCCTCTAGGGGAGTCAAGCGTCACATGCGACGTTTCTTAAACTCAGTTTTTTTCTATGTTCTTGTTGGGTGGGTTGGAAACTTTTTTCTCACATCAGCGTAGAAAATTTTCTACGATATCGCAGAGCTTGGATAATACGCACGTTAGATGTAAATTTTGCTTAGCTAGCCAAAAAAGCGGGCCTCACTAACAATAGGCGTGCTTGCATTGGTAAATATGCGCTTTTAAACTGACCCTGCTTATGCCCAATCTTATTAATTAATACCCCACGCAAATTGTACACGCAAGCGCACGATATACATTATACACACATAGAGTTCTAACATTTTTGAGAATTTGGAAATAGAGAATTTTTTCGAAATTCCATTGTTGAAAGTAAGGAAATGAGGATAACGAATTTAAAAAATCACCCGGAATTTGGATTTTGGTTCCTGGCAAATATTATTTATCGGATGTAATATTATTTTTGAACCTCTGTAAAAATTATTGCTATTTAATTAGCGCTGCATTCAGACTTCCAAAATTTTGAAAGATTTTGCCAATTCAAGTCAATTCCAGTAAATTTTCTTGAACAGTACAGTAATAATTAATACATACTTAAAATGTAACACCTAAAATTCCGAAGAAATGCCTTAATTCAATGAGGTCAAATTCCCAATTTCAGAATTTAATCACACGTTTTTCTTCAATTTATGTAAACTTGAATCCAGATCAGTTTTTGCTTAATTTAAGTTCATCTCTGAATTTAATGTGAATTTCAAGTATTTCTTTTTTACTGTGAGATATTTTTGTCACACTAATGTGATTTAAATTAAATTCAGAAAGGCTCCTACTGAATTTCAGTAAATCTGTCTTAATTCAAGATAATCTCTCTGAATTTTAGTGAATTAACTAAATTTAAACACAGTAATAAAGAATACCTAAAAATGTTCATCTGAATGCAAGTAATGTTTATCTGTGTTCAAGAAAACGTATGATTACATTCTGGAATTCAAATAATGATCTTCTTAAATTGAGACAAATTTTTGCTGAATTTAAACTCGTCTCTGAATTTAAGTACGCTTCTAAATTTAAGGTGAAACTATTTTAGGTACTCTTTTTTACTGTGAACGAAATTCAATTTTTTTTAGCTCATTTCTATTGAATTTGTTACATGAAGATTTTTTCAACCTTGTATTTAGAACTGAACTAAAATTAAGCAAAAATGTATTTGGTTTTAAGTATTGTTTATTTGAATTCAAGAAAACTTATGAATAATTTCTGAAATTCAGATGTTGACATTTTTAATTAGGACTGAATTTAAGCGAATTTTTGTGAAATCGATTGAACTCCGGTTGATTGTAGGTCTACTTGAGTGAATTTCAAGTCAATTTATTTGCATTTCCATCAATTTATTTTAACTAAAGTTCATTCAATTGAATTTAAGCGAATTCAACTAAATTCCAATGAATGCAAGTTAATTCCCCTAAATTCAATTTAATTTAAGATAAATTTAGTGTAAACTAAACTGAGTTTACCTGATTGCTACTGAACTTGACTAAACTAAATTTAAAAAGAAATTCAAGGGAATTGATAAAAATTCTGTAAATTTGTCTGATTTCATATGAATTTCAGTGAATTCAGCTAAACTGAACTGTATTCATCTGGGCTGAAATAATTAAAATGTATATCGTTCCAATTTGGCGAATATTCAAACTTTGATGAAATTATTGGAAACATTCTCTAGGACTTTAGAACTCTATACACTTATATTCTAGTTCGTGCAGGATCGTAGATAATGCAATTTTTATAGTTATCTTGAGACTATCAATATTTTTAATTAACTTGAAGCTTTCTCTACGATCTTGTGACTTGTATCTTAAGACATTTCCTTGCATAAAAAAATCAGGCCACTTGCATTCGCAGTAACGCAATTTTTCGCTTTTGGTATGTTTCCAGAAGAGAAGTACCGGAAGTCGTCCGCGGAAGGAGCCAGGAGAGCGCCGAATAAATGACGTGAAACCGAAGAGAACGGAAGCGACGTTTCGCTAACTCACAATTCCCCCCCTTCCCATTGCCCAACCTTGACATCGCCTGTACAGCTTTGTCGCCCGCATTTGCATTCTTTCTCTCTTTTTCTCTCTTTCACTCTCACAGCAATTTCCCTTCCGTCCGTTCCCTTCCAGAATCTGTGGAACAATCCTGGATATCACGCTTACCTGAATCCCTGCTAGAAGGTGCAAAACTAAAGAAGAAAAAGGTTTTAGAAAGCACTCGACGGTTCATTTAGCTCTGAAAGCTTTGGCCTACGATCTAGCGACTCGAGTGAAACCCGGAAGTCTAATAAGAAGAGAAGGAGTCTGCCCTGAAACCTCAAGTAACGACCACTGAAGACTCCAAGAGAATTTAACCGACAGAGTGCCAACCGACGATAACGCGAACTAATACAATCTCTATAGCTGGATCACTATCGAATAATCCAAGACGCAGTCAATCAGTCACGCACCAAACAGTCACACCGAGTCTTAACTGCCTCGCAAGACGTTCTCAAGTTCCTTAACTAAGAAAACAGTCCACGATAAAGTCTTCAAGAGCAGGTATATAGCTTTAAACGATATCTATAATCCGAGGTTATTCTTGGGTTGTTCTATACAGATCTTCCAGTTGTGAGTTGATGCAAGAAGCGAAAGTGTGTGTGAGTGAATGATACCTCTCCACCTTTAAATTGCATATCCTCAATTCCACATCCTCAATTGCATCTCCTCGCCAAATTATACCCCATGCTTACATTGTATCTCCCTTAATTTGATCTCTGGAAGACAACCCAATAATCACCTCAATATCGTTGAAAAATAGTCTTCTTCTTCGTCGCCGCGAGTGATAACAAGACGCGCGGACGACGCGAAGTGACAAACAACTGATACGGGACAACCCGAATTCATACTGAGTCAACTTGAAGATGGCAATGGTCAACATGAACAACCTTCTCAACGGCAAGGATTCCCGATGGCTCCAGCTGGAAGTCTGCAGAGAATTTCAACGCAACAAGTGCACCAGACCCGACACGGAATGCAAGTTCGCGCATCCACCAGCGAATGTGGAGGTGCAGAATGGACGGGTAACAGCTTGCTACGACAGTATCAAGGTAAATATCACTTATTTCTATCTGCTGGGTCTCCTCCTTTGCGAGGAGGTCCGGTAATCATACGTATATCATATACGTTTATCTTTACTGTCTGTACATATATAGTTACAAGTGGTGCATCGCTTTTGTACCTTTCATGTCCACTACCTCTAAATGGCTAAGCTTTCTGGAAACGCTTAACAACGCACCTAGAGGATACACGCGGAAATCGGTATTAGAGTCGCTATAGGTATGCGTTAATAGGGGTTTATAGTGCTCATCCACAAGGCTTATTATTCCTAGACATGATAAATTATGCGGGGCGACGACATCAAGGAAATTAAGTGAATCAATCTTATGTTTATTTATTGACATCTCTTTTGAATTATACAGGTCACTTAAGGAAGTTGTTCTTCCCTCGGTTCTTTCCTTTTAAGGCAATCATCGGCATTGAAAATCAGTTTCTCCGAAGTCCTCTATTATCCCTATCTGGACTTTGGAAATTCGTGAATAGTTCCTTCTTGAATAGACAATGCCCTTGGTTTAACGATCCATATGATGAATATTAACTCTCAATTTAATTGGAGAAAATGAAAACTTCCTGTGATATTGCAAAAGATGTAGTAAAAAGTTGAATAAGACGACCTACTTTGAAGATGAGAGTTTATTTCTCTCAGCTCTATTCAGATAGTTTCTGAGATCTATCAAACTAAGTGTGCTTGTGTTTAGAAACAATTTCGGAAGAAGCTTCAATTTCTTAACTACGGAAGCTAATAAATGAGAGCCATTATGCAAAATGAACGAGCTTCACAACACAAAGGGTTACTCTTTTATGCTCATTTGTCTTCAACACTTCATTAGCTTATTACGAGGCTCCATTTAATCAAGCTTGCTAATAATATTTTCAGAATGCCATTTTGCAAATGTCAGCTATAGGTTTTTTAATATTGAAGAGAACTTTCAAAAATAACAAATGTTATGTAAATATTTGATGGTTATTTTAGAATTTATTTTTAGAAACGCGATTTTTATTAATATGCGGCAATCTGAAACTTTGTGCGAATCAGTGAGATGGGTGTTCTGGTATTATGCGAAATGTACCATGCTTCATGAATATTAATTATGGACACCTTGTTGAACGTCAAGCAACTATATATACTCGCATTAGTCGAAGATAGAATGATGCAATGATATGCGAAACGTCACACCAAGTTTCATGAATATTATTAGTCACGGATGCTATTCTTGGATAACACTGATTATCTTCTCATAAAGATGACAGTTTTCGGACACATTTCATGTGACCTAAATGTATAGTGAATTTCACTTTTGATAGCTACATTTGTCTGATATGCCATAAGATGATAGCTTCTTCTATTAAAATATTCATTCAGTTCAGTTATAATCGTCTACTATACGATCAAGGTTCATAAGCGAAGATCTCAACTTTCCATTTCCGGAACTAGTTCATGATACTTGATACTTTATTAATTTGAATCCAAATATTTTATTGATTGAAACCTCAGTATTCAGATGATTTTAGGACTCAATTAACTCGCAGAGTCTATATGTAGGTTTGACTCTCAATTGTTTGATAACATTTTATTATGAATGTATTTGTTAGTTTGTTGATTAATACTTCATTAGGGTTGCTAGCAGACCTGGACGATCCCTTTACAATGAGTGATAATTATGTATATATTTTGGAAATAGTTGAATATACTAAACCTGAAATTTCTTCACTTTGAACCAAAGAAACATGTTGTCATTTTGCTTTTTAGGAAACATTTTTTCCCATTGAGCAAAATAATAACATGTTTCTTTTGTTTAAGTTGGAGAAAATTAAGGTTCTTAGAAACTTGTTTTTTGTACAAGACCACAAAACTTAGTGATTATACATGAAAAATCTGGATTTTTTTTTACTACAAATTTGTAGTGTTTTATTCCAAACTATTACAAAATCTAGATTTTCTTTATGATCATCCGTTGCCTACCATACGGTTAATCAAGTTCATTGTAAGTCATAAAGATCTCAACTTGGCCTTACCGGATCTAGTTCATTATTGATGTTTTATAAATTAAAATCGATTAGGTTGTTTTTCACGAAATTCGCAACATCGGCTTTCTCTTGACATTGCGCTTGTCTTGGTCAATTGGTTCCCTTTGAGGTAAAGCACACATAACCTATAAGGTCTATCCTTGTCGCTTGTACTACGTAACACGGCCTACATGCCCTGGAATCGATATTCCGAGACGGCTCCAGTAGTCTTTGAGTCTCAATGCGAACGTTGTCTTACATCACAGCAGGTTCTCAGCGCACAAGCAATAGAGCCAAATAAGGAACTGGCTCTATAGAACTGGCATAATGCCTTTATAATAAATCGTATGGCACGTGCTTCTTCACTCTGAAACTGAACTGGTGTATTGTTAGCCACAATGCGGAAAATCAGACCCTAAAAGTGCTGTCAATAATCGCCTTTCAATAAAACTCAGGTAGTTTCTTTTAGAAGGGATACTTTGAGGGCTTAGAAGAGAGTATCGTCAATAATTTATATTTTCCATCTCCACTCAGAGTGTTTCCAATTAAAGTTCTATCTTTGCGAATGTATTTTCTCTACTGAAGATACTTCCTCTTTTTTCTTGTTCTATTTTCTGCTCTCGTGAAAGTGCGACTTTTAAGAGTCTACCCTTCTCGATTTTCAGCGCCTGCCTATCGCTCTGTCCATGAATGCCGAGGGTGAAAAAGCTTTGCCGGATGAAAGGTGATATCATCATGTATGCCAGGCTTTCTTCGAGGTGAAAATAAATGTGGAGGGTAGCGAAACACCTATTTGCGTCATCAATTATCAAAGTCACAAAGTTCCGAAAGCCTCTTTGCGAGTCTTTTCAAAGAAAAACACGACTGGCGATAATGCGATTAGTACAAACTCGAGACCAAAAGAAATGTGACCTGGTCGAAAAAATAATAAGGTTACTCGTTAGAATTCCCTCTTGCTATTCAGTGCAGTTTTCGTCTAGTTTTTCCTTTTGGCTCTTCACGACTCCTCGTCGCTAATGTTTTCGAAAAGTCACGTCCTGATATTACGTTTCAGGTGTAGCAATGAACGAGAGAAAATGTCAGCATTAGTTTTCCTCTCACTAAAGAAATTCCTTTTTCCATCTTAATTTGAAAAAGGATCAAAAGCATTTGGCTCCTTTCCTGATTGCATCCAATTTTGCATGGTGAATATTTTGAGAACAGTTTTACTCGCAGGCAGAATTCTAGTTTTCGTATTTGGTTCGTGAAATTAGATCACACGAAGTGAAGTAAACGCGCGTGCCATTCGGTGATGGAGCAAGGCGAGAGAATTTAAACACAGTTAGCTGCAGTCGACTGAATAATATTCTTCCATCGCCAACGAAACGTTGCGTTGCTTCGTCGAACAGTCTCAACAGTCCAGTCTTTCAAAGCACAGCATCCATCGACGTCGTCCCTAATTCTGGAAGCTATTACTGGCTGCCGGAACCTCTTGAAAGACGACGTTGTCCCTGATGATCGAAACTCTACGAGTAGCTTTGCTCAACTGGATTTTACACGAAGCTTCTCAAAGCTGATTGACAAAATCGTTGAAAGGCTCAGCAGAAAAAAAGATCTAATTACCACAATGAAGACAAAATCGTCGCAAGTAATAGTAGCATTTAATTAAATTTAATCATGAGTCTTGTCAAGTTGGAGTTTAATCTTGGCTCAAATCGATCGCGCTCTATCGGCGTATACAGCTTTATTAGTATCCGTTATGGTCCATAAAGGAGTATACGATACCTTACAGTTTAGGTTACAAATTGATTGGGTATTTTGTCCCCTACCGGATCAATTAATTCAATTGTTATTTGCATGGGAATCTATGAGGTCATCGGCTCTTTATGATTCCTCCAATGACCGAAAGTGGAGAACGACGTTAAAGGAGTTTGCGCTTAATCAACGTCAGCCCGACATATTTACCCGGTGGCTATATTTAGTCCTCAGGTTAGGTGGGTTTGTCCACGGGCTATGGGCTACGGGGTTTAGGAGTGCCCGAGTTCCGGCTACTTTTATCACCAAGGAAATATCTAGTCCCGGAGGCCGTAATTTTACTATAAAATTTACTGCCTGGCTACGACTGCAAATATTTTCCGGCCCTACTCTACACTATGCGAAATACAATAATAGGCACGTTTCAGCCCACAGCCAACTGCTGCTAATATCAAGAGCATGCACGTAAATCCAAATTTTTTTCTTCAATTTACTCTTATCTAGCTTAATTAAAGTGCTAACTAATGGATTTGACTTGTTCGATTTCAGGATTTATGTAGTTTTACTTGTTCCATTAGGATATTTGTAGAAATGATATTCCCCTGTGTTTTTAGGACACATTTTTCCTAGTTTTATCTGAGTTGCGGATGTCACAACTATGAAAGTGCGCTTATTTTATCAGCTCGTTACGCCCGACTGAAGATTGACATTTCTCTATTTCGCTTTTATTTTCCAATTCTCCCATGTCGTGTTCGTGATCGAGTCACGAAATGGTAAACTATACTGTAAGAGATGATACACATGAAACAACTCTAACCATGTCTGTTTCGAGTCCAAACATCATCTTTCTAGGAGGCTTGACGTTTTTTGTCCCCCTTTTTTTTGGTGGCTCGAAACCACATTTATATTTCCTTTGGGGTCTCTGGCCTTCGTTTGACTTCATCTTTATTGAATTCAGAACAGTACGGAATTAGGTTCCACATTTTTTCCATTTAGGTATCAGGTTGTGCTATACTGTCAATCTGTGGTGGAGATTTTGATGCTGAAATTCAGAGGGACCTGATTTTTCCAGGAAATTCGAATTTTAGCTGGAAAGAATCAGAAGAAGAACAAAACAAATCAAAGGCCGAAAGGTATGGGCGCACATTTGGCGGTCTCGCCGACACGAACTCGAATAGGATACATACCTACTCGGAAGAGGTGCTTCACGTTGGCAGACACGAAAAACATAGTTAACAGCTGCCGACCGCACCTGTCGCCCGTCGGTCAGTGCGACCAAAATACGGAACGTTACTTGTGATTCGTGAACTGGTTCGTTGGAAACAAAGCTAGTGAAGATTGTTTTACTTCCCCTTTTAAGAATTCCTTTCCTCCTGTCTGAATATGTCACCAAAATTCGTTTTCCAGTTTTACTAATCTAATCTTTTTTACTAATTTATTTTGATGATACTGAATGTTAACCTTCATGTGAGATTAAATATAGAACTGCTAATCCAAATGCTAAGGATATTCTGAAATATTCAGATATTTGGTAGAAAAACGCCTGGCGTATAATTATGGAGCTTGAGAGTATAAAAATTAATGGTACCGCCACGATTATACGTTCCGTAGAATTTGAAGTAAGGTCTTAGCCGTAAGTATGGCTCTTTTGATTGGTTTTGATTTGCATGTTTTAAATCATTGGGAAAGAAGTTGCTCAGTGATGTTTCAGTCCATTTTTCTTTTTTGGTGAAGGCTACAATTGAGTGGAAACTGTTATCTGTAGAATGGTGATTACCGATAGGTGCGGTAATGGACGGTAACCTTAGAATAAAAATAACAGCTTTTAATCTAATGAAGGGTTTTCGGAAAATATATGGCTGAGTATGAATGTCTTGTCGTCTGCACATGAACCTTCTTAACATCTTGTTCGAACAAGTTTCATTTATTAATTACTCATAGCTTGCTTATATCCAATCTAAGTTGACTGAACTCATTGCTATGGAGTCGAATACTCGTGACCTGTGATTTACATAAATTGAATATCATATTTGATCCATTGGACCTATTAAGTGGATATAAGAGGTTGATTATGATCTTTTAAAGTATTAACTAAAAGCATTCATTGACGACTCTATTCAACCCAACTAGATTTGTACATTGTTACACGTTGATCCAGTGATTGAATCGGGATCCTGGCGAAGATTTCTTCACATAGAATTTCCCTTTAATCTTACTAATTTTAAATATATATCATCTGCCATATCGTCAATAGGTACTAATCTTCTGAAAGGCTTTCTAGTGAATGAATTAAGTAAATTAGTAAGGTTATGACCATAGGGAGGTGAATATAAGCGCGTCGAATTGATGGGCTTCAGATCAGCGTGGGGAATACCATATATCGCGTGCATGTAATATATGGCTGGACGGTATTAGCCGCAATGCCTGTCTCTGTAATAGAACATATACGTGGATGGATACTGGATAGGTGCTACGTCTGCTGGAGTGTGGGGTTTACGCAAGAAGGGGTGGCGAACGGGACAGGATGAGATGGGATGGGACAGAACGGGAACGGGAACGGGTGGCGCGCGAATGGCATTCTGTGGTCAGCTCGGTATGTGCCTATAACGTCACGTGTTATCGATTCTCGGCCTCAACCCTGCTTTCTCCATGCCGCCGTGTCGCGGTTTATTATGCTCCTTCTCCAGCTATGTGATAGACCTCTCTATCTTATGTAAATGCATTTCCTCAGTTCTAATCCGGCTATAGAAAACCGCAGTCTGCACAGACTATTGCTGTAATGATCGTGAACTATAAATATCATAATTGAGACATCCCGTCTGATTTTACTGATAGAGCAACTTCTGCAACAGATATAACAACTGTTTTCACTGATAGAGCAGCTGTTTCAAAGGATGGAAGAGTGTTATGAGTAGTGTTCATGCATCTGTTGTGAGGTACCATATGTCTTAATTACAAGAGGAACTGTATCAACGGATATAGTAATTGTTTTTAATAATAATGTAGCTGTTGTAAATGATAGAAATAATGTTTCACCGGATATGGTAGCTATGTTAGCTTTCTTGAACTGTCCTATTAGAAGTACTGGTTTCACTCATAAGATGTTTTAAAGGTTTAAAGAGTGTTATTTCTGGTGCAGTTCATGCATATGTTGTAAACATGAAATAAAAAGTTTTAAGCAATACAACTGTTGCATGAGCTATAAGAAATGTTTTAACTGATACAACAACGGTATTGACTCACTTAATAATCCTGTAAGCCTTTATGAATACAATAAAGTATGATCATACATTTTTTTAAAAAGACAAACCTTTGTTTGGAAAGTTGAGTCTCGTCAGTGTATAACAATATAGGTGTGTTTAGGTATTTAAACGTCTATGAGGGATTATGTAACGTACTAGTGTGCTCGTTGATAACGGAAGATAGCTCGTATCGCATTCGGTCACGCGAACCTAAAGATGATTCCCCTTCGCGATATGAACGTAATTGATAATTCTTGATATCCTATTATATTGTGTGGCTCGTGAGGCAAGGCTTCTCTCGTGACCAAACATACTTTGTAACCAATAGACTTTGAACAATCGATTAGAGACAAATAATTAGTGGGTAATTAAAACAGTATATATGAGTAATAATAATCATTATTTCGTACAATAATAGATGTGTCAGAGATTATATTTATCAACATTTAAAACCTAGTACTTTCCCTGGGTTGGTGATTAAAGTTCCACTAATGTTGTGAATGAATAATTTGCGTAGAAAACAGCTTTTGAACTTTTAATTTAATTCCCGTCAATTGAATAATTATTGTACCCTTCTGGTTTAAATACCGTTTGCGGATTTTAAAATTCAATATGAGTAAGAAAAGTAGGTAGAGACTTTAAGGAAGCCGGATAATCCGGCAGCTTTTTAGTCTCTAAAAGTTGTAAGACGGCATCAGCTGTAATCAGCTCGTACTGCTGAAAAGACTTATTTTTAGAATCATGTACTTTAAAAACAAGTTGGTCGAAGCAGTGAAAAGTCTTCGGTTTACTCGAGCAAGGCGCAGCATATTAATAGCATCGCTTATTCGTCCCTTTCCCACCCTTGCACGACGATAAAAAGTAGTATATTTCAGTCTCGCGTGGTTGAGTTGCGTTACGTCATTTGCTTCAGAATAAAAATAATTCCAGCGCAATGCTTTTTTCCTCATGGGGTGACACAATAAAATCAAATCAACGCCTACGGGCGGAAGTTTACTTTTCGCGTCACCACAAGTCTGTTTGATACATTACAATTTACAGGGAGCGTGAAAATGTTACTTTCAATAACATTTTTGTGTTGCGGGATTCTTTCTTTGATTTGAAAAATCCGATTGACGCTTGTAATAATATCCGTAGTTATAACTCCTCCGGCAGTATTTTTTTCCTTTTCTTTTTTTGATCCTACAACGAGATTCTTTTTAAATGCGATCATTTACTATCGAAGAGGGGAAAAAGTCAGAAAAGCAATGTTTCCCTCTGCTGCTAGGGTATAATGAATAATGGATGACGCAATTATATTGTAACTGTTAAGATAAACTGCCCAATTACTTTCCTTCTATATTGATCCGTCTGGCTTTGCATTTCTTTACTTTTTCGGTTGTAAGCTTGAGGAATATTTAATTCATAATGTAGAAATAAAAGTATACCCGAAATTGATATCGGGTGTTTTATTAGCAGAGCTTTAGGGCAGAGACTAAAGTGGAACTGTCGACACTGTGCATTTTTATTATTCAAATCATTCACTTTTTATTCTGCGTGGAAGGGTAGTGAATTAACGATGGATGCATTAATTAGTATCCTTTCCTCTCTTACGGTATGCCAGTTACGTTCCACTATACCGCATTCGAATTGGAGCGATTCAAGTCCAAAATTAAAATTCAGTTGTATACTCGCAGATTTGCATATAACGTATAAAGTGCTGCAGGATGAGGCGATGGAGCGAGAAGCTGAAGTGTCTTAATGAAAAGGGTATCAGACGCAGAAAATAGTATGTAGATTCGCAACAAAATACTCATTAACCAAATAATCATAAAATGAAGATTCGACGAGTATCTTGTAACATTATGGTTGACGTATTTCTTGGAAAAGTATAAGGAGCAGGGATCGATGAGTCGAGGAGGCGAGTTCATGGTTACTGTGGAGAGTTCTAGGGTGTTTTAGACAAGGATAGAAATTCAAGATGGTCCTCGTAATGGTAGTAGTGCATGTGTGAGTATGAAAGTGGAGGAGGGTAGACACTAGACAGGATGGCGAGCAACAGCCGCTGCTCTTTTGTTTTCTGGGACGAGAGGGTGGCTTCGTTGGCTTCGAAACGGAGGAACTAGATGGCAGAGAAAGCTCTGCACGAGTGGTCTAGACAAAGCGAAGTCTTCGTGCGGGATTTCCGAGTCTAAATCTACAATTCTTTCACAGTAACTCCCCAATGCACCTTGGTAGCATTTACTTTGTAATCCGATTAGTCCTCTTTAAAATTTTAGTTTTGCTGAATGTTGGCTCTGCCTCTTTACCATCAGTCTCAAAAATCTTTTTCAATTGGCACATCTTTTGAATAAAAGGTCGAGAAATTGTAGAAAACTCTACGGTCATTTTTCATCCAACCGAGCCGAGTGAATCTGGAGTTATTTAACTTGATAGTCTGTTGGCTGATGGTGTTCCCGTGCAGAAAATGCCCGAATATTCCTTACATTGAACAGGGAACTGGTCGGGTGTTATAAAGGGTAACCTGAGTAGAAAATACTATGCGTGCTCTTGTCAGGGGTTGGTAGGGTTGCCTCTGTTTGCTTTCTAGAGAATCACAGGGAAGTTTAGAAAGGTCCTAATTTCGAATTTCGACAGGCACTACTCAAAGACGGAAGGTATTTTCCTAAATTTGTCAATATCTATTATGCTCCAAAAGTTTGAAGCTTCGTAAGGTTGGTGGCTATAGGTCTCTTATTATTGGTTTCGGTGAATTTGAATAAACGAAGTAAATTATAATTTACGGTTGAATCGTGGAAAAAAAGGGCATTACAAGAAATAAGGAGCAAAAGATACAGAATAAAAAAAAATTACGCACTGACCATTCGATAATAGTGGACGAAAGTAACAAAGCAGAAGGTGAAAGTGAGGTTATAAAATTTCAGGATGACACTCGTGAAGGTAATATATTCTAAAGATAATAAATTTTCAAAAAGTGAGGCATGTGGAAGAAAATAGAAGTGTAGAAGTATATAAAAGTTCAGTCACATTATGTAAAAATAATGTAGACTGTGTTTCTAAATGGAAATTATTTGTATTCCCTAACCTCACATTTTTTTATTTACCGTCATATCAACTAATATATAATATTCAATTTTCTATTTCTTTGTATAAATAACCATGCAAAACAAATACCTAACATATCAGGTTTAGTTTATTATAATATATAATCAATTATTTTGGAGTAAGTATCGTGTACAATTTTTAATTTATCAATGGTTTTAATAATACGTTCAATCAATAAGTTTTACATTTTCAGATTCCAGCTACAAAGAATCAGATGGCGAACAAATAGTTCTTGTTATCTGTGTTTCGAAGCTTGTAATATAATGATTGTTTTTTTTTATAGTAACAGATTTCATCTCTGCATTTTCAACATGAAAGCTCGAAAATCATAACGTCACCACATAACCTATAATCAAATATAAGTGTAATAGGGAAATAGAGCAAGGATCTAGAAGGGACCTTACTATTTAGTCGGGTAATAGAAAGGCACCCTCGCTCGAATCTGGACAATGAGTCTAGGCTAGCGCCTTTTCTGCAAAGCGTGACGTTCTTGTCGGGGTCCTTTCCAGATTTCCCGTTCAGCGCCCAAATAAAGTTAGGGCAATATGACTAGCACCCTACCAAAACCGAGTCGCATTTTCTGCACGGGTTAGGCGCCAGGATAGACATCGCGAGTATAAGTCAAATGTCTTGAAAGCAAATGGTGCCGTCGAAGATTTTCTGGCCGAGGGTGAGCTTCAGAGCCTTGGTACAAAGTACATTGGCTGACAGCACCGACACGTTGGCCAGAAAATGTTGGCTAGGATAATGAACGTAGCCGCGGAAACCGCTGCCAATTTCTTATTCCGCCAGAGCCTTCATTAAGCGAACTCATCTTCGGAAGAACTCTCCTGCGCTTCTTTTCCTCCTTTTCTTGCAGATTTTACCTCCTTGGGTCTTGTAGAAAGGCAATATTCGCCTGCCAATATCTATTAAAATATGACCAAGTAGCTTGCACGAAAAGTGATCTAAAATTATCTACTTTATTTTTTTACATCATTTTGTTTTTTATGCGAGAGAGCTAGAATTATCGGACAATGTTCTTCAATTTCAGTTGGAATTTCGCGTCCTTGTACTGGTAATAATATGTTGCAGCGGAAGGCTGGCTAGGTGGAGATGTGTCAAAGCAAATGGTCATTAGTCTTTTAATGATAAAGACTGAGCAAAGAGTCATATAATTGTTGAGGAGCGTTATAATGTGAGCAATACGAGTCACGTACAAGGCAGGATGATAGCTCGCGGGTGTGACGACTAGTTACTAGACTAGGCGATACATACTAACTTTTTACAGTTGAAACGAGGCGCGTCCGAATAGAAAACCGACGGAACGTCTGCATTGTGTCCCTTTGGTATGTAACTACACATACGCATACCTATCCCCTAGGTACATCTAGACGGCATAATGAGAGCATTGTTCCGAGAAACTGCAGTCGCATTGTTGCCACACGCCTCTCCTCCTTCTCTCTTGCTCCTGTGCATGTGCGTTTCTCTCTCGCGTTCTCTGTTCACTTCTATAGTAGTCGCTAATTCCCCAGTTGGGCTCTTGCTCATTCGAAATCATTCCCGTTACAGCTCACTAGATGTTTCTATATTCGGAAGGAAAACTTGAGTATAGCAGTGATGTAGACATAAGTATCCTTGTTGTATTTTCAGATAGTGTTGCGATTTTTATGATATTCAAATTCATCTAACAACAATTGTTTTGGGTGTTTAAACGATGTTTTGACATGATATAATCTGAGTAACTATTGTATATGATAGAACTGATGTCTTGAGCGAACCAACAATACCTCTTTGACTCATTTTATTTCAAGAATTGTCTATCTATATCAGAGTAGAAAATCCTCTACCATGAAAACTGCAGCAGAAAAGGTAAAACTCGGTAAAATGATTGTCTGTCCAACCACAGCCTTTATCTTCCCTTCGACACAAAAGAGCCTATCGGAAAATAATGCTCTCCTCTTTCATCAATGTGTTTTATGCCATGCCAATTAAAAGCTTTGATACCTTATGCAGCGCGACTGGGAATCGTAAAAAGGAGCAGTCAGTACATTTTAATTAGCAGTCCTGTTAGTTTGGTTTCAATTATCGGCAATTAGTAACTTTGCACTCTTTTCCCTCCCATCTTCTTATCACTATCTAGTCTCGATGAGTCGAGCTTTCCAATTATTACGCATTACGTTAGCGTTATATTAGCTATTATTAGACCCTCCGCCAGACTGATGTAACGTCTGCAAAAACATACATGCTGAAATCTTTGTTTCACTATCAAGTAATGTATTCTCCGCTCTCATGATTTCTTACTCTTTCACATATATGAGTAGTACTAGTTTTCCTTGCGAACAATCAATTGTGTAACAACGATCGCCTCATTAAGAAATATCGCCGCGAACCAGACTATTTTTGGTCAAGGTCGATTCATTACTCTACAATTCAGATATTTTGCGTCGCGAAGTGTATGTATATATTGCGAGATGATAGGGCCGATGATCAGTGAATACACTGGATTGAATCAATATTACCAGTTCATTATAGAGTTTTATTTCTGGTTTTTCACAGCATTTTTATGAAAGTTGGTGTGGTAGACGCAAACTTTTTATCAATCTAATTACTGAAATTCTGCAACTCTTGCTTTTGGTTTATCTTCGTTTGCCGCATTCATGAACGTTATTTTCTCTACACTCGAATCAACAGTGGTTGAAGTCCCATTGGGGCAGTGTGGGGTTAATATTATGCACACCCTGGCACAGCTTCAAGTACCGCAGATATCAGCAGAGTTTCGGGGAATGGCAGACCCAGAGTTTACCAGAGTTTAGGCATTGATGCTGCTGCTTATATCAGCATCTCTATTTCTCTACCAAGACTTTGTACAGACACTTTCAAAAGACTTGTTTGCGATAAACTCTGAATAATTTGCACACAGATAATAACTTGACTCGAAACTCCTCATTGTAAAGTGGAATTTCAGGTGGATATGTTATCAAGCTCTTGTCTAAAAATAGAGGTGTATTCACTTTTCTTGCGCATTCGTCATAGGAATTGCAAGTTTCCTGTAGCCATTCATCGAATGACGAACTCGCAGTTGGTTGGGAAACTGCTGAGGATTCGAAAGTTTAGGAGTTGCAGTTAGCGGTCGTAAGTCTTTCCAAGTTCACGTCGGAACGTACACTTCAATTATGGTTTCCTGGCTTTTCTCTCCGAATTACAATCGAAATCGACCTTCTCAAGAAAGACAGGGATATCCTTCAATTTATCATCCCTGAATCGATGTAACGGGATTTTGGGGTCTCCTCTCATTCGGCAAGGGCGAAATTTGTTCATCTTCCGGAACTGCCACTTACTGAACGTCTTATCTGATGATTCACGTCATTAGCTTCCGAATTTCTATTGTTCTTTAATCATCCTTCCTCTATATTCAATAATCTTGATTACTTTTCATTAAGACAAAAACTTGGCAATTGTGCTCGTATTCTGAAATGGTCGTATATATAATATTTGAGTTTCGAACTGGAGAAGGGGAGAGTTTCTCTGATTATTTTTACGAAACTGGTGGATATTTGATTACCAACCGGACGCTCTTACTTTGACTTGATATCACTTACTGGATATATACACTCTTGTCACTGAGTGGATTCCTGCACTTTTCTCTGCACGGATCTCGGTTAAGACACACACACAGGGTGTCCCTGAAATTACAATTATTTTAAATATTTTCAATACAGTTTTCCCTCTTTTCCCCTTTTTAAAAGAATTCGGTTTCTCCCTGTTTTCAAGAAATTTTCCCCTTTTCATTTGAATTTTTTTTTGTTAAAAGGTTTCCTTTTGATTGGGAATTCTACTATTATATTTATCGTTCAGATTTCATCTCTTGGTTAAAAATTCTACTATTTGGTTACACATTTATTTATTTTATAAGTTCGACAATTTTTTTAAAAAGTCAACCTCTTCGATTAAAAATTTGTTTTTTTGGGGTTGAAAATGCAACTTTTTTTCGTTAAAAGGTATCCTTTGATTGACAATTCTAATATATTTTTCCTTCGGAATTCGTCTCTTGCTTAAAAATTGTACTATTTGGTAGAAAATTTGATTATTTTGTTGCAAGTTTAACAATTTTTTCAAAAAGTCTTCCTTTTTTATTAATTTTTTTTTATTGTAACTGCATCTCTTTTGGTGGAAAATTAATCTTTTTTCATTGAAAAAGCAGCTGTTTGGTTGAAGAGTAATTTGTTTCGGTTAAGCATTCAACTATTTTGTTTAAAAATCATTTCTTTGTTTAACTATTCAACTGTTTTGTTAAAAATTCTTCTTTTTTGGTTAAATATTCATCTTTTTGGGTAAAAATGTGTTATTTCGTTGAAAACTCGTTTTTTTTTGTTAGCGATTAGTTATTGTAACTGAAAATTGATCTTTTTCATTGCCGGTTGAAATATGATCTTTTTTTGTTGAAAATTCAATTATTTGCATTAAAAATCATGTATTTTGTTGAAAATTTCTTTTTTAGTAGAAAATTAATCATATTGGTTAAATTTTCGATTTTTTTTTGTCAAAAATGCAACTGTTTTGTTGAAAAATCAATTATTTGGTTAAAAATTGTTTTTTCGTTGATTAATTTTTTAACTGCAAATTTAACCTTTTCAATTTCAGTTGAAACTTGGTTTTTTCAATCGAAAATTTAATTATCTGGATTAAAATCTTCATATTTTGTTGAAAATTTGATTTCTGGTAGAAAATTATCGTATTGGTTGAAATTTCTACTTTTTTGTTTAAAAATGCAACTTTTTTGTTAAAAATTAATCTGTTTTTGTTAAAACTTCATATTTCCGGGTTTAAAATTCAACTGGTTTTTTATTAAAAATTAAAATTAAATAGTTCTTCAGTGGAGAGTTGAAAAACTTTCTTGAAAATGCATTTTTTTGCTTTAAGATTCAAAATTTGAGGTGAACATTCATCTCTTTAGTTGAAATTTCTTATTTTTTTAAGAAATTAAATTTTTAAAGTGAAAATTTAACTTCCATTTATGGTTCAAAACTTAACTTTTTTACTAGAAAACTCATCTGTTTGGTTGATAATTCATTTATTTTGTTGCAAATTTGTCTTTTTGGGTAGAAAAAACATTTTTTGGTTGAAAATTGATCTTTTTCAGTTGAAAATTCGTCTTTTGGTAGAAAATCAATTTTCTTGATTGAAAATTGAACTGTTTTGTTGGAAATTTAATATTTTGTTAAAAATTTGTCTCTTTCGTCGAAAATTCAACTGTTTTGTTGAACATTTGTCTTTTTGGATTGAAAATCAAAATGTTTTGGTTAAAGTTTAATTCGTTTGTTTGAAAATTTGATTATTTGGTTGTAAATGCAACTGTTTGGATCAAAATAAATTTTGGTTGAAAATTTTAATTTTCGGTTTTAAAAGTCAACTTTTTTCTAACCATTTCGACTTTAGTTTGAAAACTCAACTCTTTTCTTGAAAGTCATTTCTTTTGGTAGAAAATAAATCTTTTTTTGTGTGAAAAATGATTATTTTGTTGAAAATTCAACAATTCTGTTAAAAAGTAATTCTTCTTGATTGGAAATCCAACAATTTTGTTGCATTTTTTTATGACAAAAAAATTTTAATTGGTTGAAAATTCAAGCATTTGGTTGAAAATTAAATTTTTTGGTCGAAAATTTCACTATTTGGTTTGAAAATGAATTTGACTGAAAAATATTTGTTTGTTTAGAAATTCAACTACTTGGTTGTAAATTGACTTTTTTGTTGAAAATTCGTCTCTCTTGGTATCATTTTGTGCTCTAAAATCAGATAATATTTAGATTCAGATGTTCAAAAAGTCATGAAAAAATTATTTTTTAAGAGAGATTTCTGAATATTCAAATCTCGTTATTTAGTGTTTGACCTTGTTTTCGTCGAGGCACCTCTAGTCGCAATTTGCAGTTAATCTTCATTATCCCTGGAAAAATAAAATTGAAGTTCGTCCCATAAATGTCTTTAGTGTTTTTTAATGCTACCTTATGTTTTTCTCATACTAGAGGTGAAGAAAAACAGTTTTTTAAATTATTTTCAGATACCATTTTTTGCAATATTTTTCATAATTTAATAGATTTTAAGTAAATCTGGTGAAAATTAAAGCTAAAATTAAAAGTTTGGTCGTTTTGACCACGGGGTAGACTGGAGACGAGTAGACGACGGCCAAGCGAAAAACCGGTCGTAACACACTCGAGTCGTCGACTCGTGACCTTGAGTGCCGAAGCAGTGCTGCCATGCAGTTACTATGGTACCCCCTTAATTTTTTTGCAGTGGATCGCAGATTTAGGCTCCTTTCCTCTCATACACATAAACATCTTAAGACGATTTAATTTTTCATTTTTTTAGATCTACTTTCTTTCATTTGCTAAAATTTCGAGGTCATTGTTGACCATTCTTCTTGAAATTTACTCGGCAAATATTATAAATTAAGGAAAGTACACTCAACTCCCGATATAAGACCGGTTTCGAGCATGGTTGGCCTTGTCCTTGATCCTAAATCGGAGGATTGTTGGATTTGGATGCAATGACGCATGATGCAACTAACGCGCTGAGTGTGGCCCTCGAGCTTGTTTGTCACGCTTGACTGAGCACATCTCTTTCGGCAAAGAAATATGACTTTTGCACCATATAAGATGAATTTTCAATCTAAAGGGACGAAATTATAACAGATCAGTTGAATTTTCATTTAAAAAAATTCCTTTGATCAAAATAGATGAATTTTCAAACTAGAAGCTGCAACCAAATGGTAGGTTTTTTAAAACAAAGAGATTAAAATTCCACCAAAAACAATTGAATTTTCAAGACAAAAAGACGAGTTTTTTTAGAAGACTGTTGAATTTTTAACCTAGAAAGAAAATTTTTTATTGTGAATGATGAATTTTCCAAGAAAAGACAAATTTTCAACAAAATAGTTGAATCCTCAAACATACAGATGAATTTTCAATAAAAAAGATGGATTTTGAACCGAACAGTTGAATTTTCAACTAAGACAGATTTAAAACAAATTAAAAATGGAATATTTAAAATTTGCAGTTGAAAAACGTAATTAAAAAGAAAACGAATGTTCAAACTGTTGAATTAAACCAAAAAAGACAAATTTTCAAGTAAATAGTTAAATTTACAAGAAAAAATATGAATTTTCAACAAAAAAGTTAATTTTCAACCAAATAGTTTAAATTTCTATCAATTTTTCGAATTTTTAAGCCAGACGAATTTTTTACAAAACAGATCGATTTCCAACTAAAATAATACATCAATTGTAGCATTTTTTTAAAAGTTCTTGAACTTTAAATTAAGTAGTTGATTTTTCAGCTACAAAATACGAATTTTCAACAGAAAGTTGAATCCTCAACCAAAAAAAAAATTTTTAACCTAAAAATATGAATTTTCAAGCAAAAAGATTAATTTTCTACTAAAAAATATGAATGTGAAAAAACAACGTGAATCTTGAGTCAAGTTTTTGAATTTTCAACTAGAAAATATTCATTTTCAATTAAAAATATCATGTTCGAACAAAAAATGGATGTTAGATTTTCAGTTTTAAAAATCAGTTCTTAATACCAAAAAACACGAATTTTCATCGAAACACTTACATTTTAAAAAATATTTTCAATATTTTTAAATGTTTCGAAATCTCTTAAAATCTTTAAAAATCATTTTACATAATTTAAGTCTTTCGAAATCTTTTAAAGATAAAAAAAGCCTGTTGTTGAAAAGTTTCTTTGATTCTAAGAATCATTTTAAAATTTGTGTATGATTACCCTTTAAACCCAAAAAATATAAACTAATTTTTTTTTATTTCAAAAACTGGGACGAGGAAAGGTTTTGGATTTCAAAAAAAAAAAAAGAAAGTTTCCGGATTTTTAAATTAAAAAAAAAAAGAAAGTTTTCTCGGATGAGAGAAATTCCAATTACTGAAGTCGAGTCAGAAGTAAAAGTTATAAAAAATGATCCAGAAACAAACTTCTAATTCATGAAGAACCCCTTCGTTAAAAATTTAACTATTTTGTTGAAAATCCGTCCTTTTTTTTCAATTCGAAATTAATTTTTTACTCGAAAATGCAACCTTTTAATTTTTGGTTGAAAATTTATCTTTTTTGTTTGAAAATTTGGCTTTATTGGTAGAAAAATAACCTTTTTGGTTTAAATTTACTTTTTTGTTTAAAAATACAGCTGTTTGGTTGAAAATTGTTTTTTTTTTTTAGTGTAAATTTATCTTTTTATTTTGAAAATTCAACGATTTATTTAAAAATTAATATATTTTATATCATCTGTTATATTTTTCGGTAAGAATTCATTTTTTTGTTGAAAATTCGACTATTTTTGGTTGAAAATTAATTTTGTTTTCAAAATTCGGCTACTTGGTTGAAATATCAACTGCTACGTTTTTCCTCTTTAATTCATATTTTTGTAAATAAAAATTTATTTACTTGGATAAAAGTTAAACTCTTTTGATAAAAATTAATTTTTTTTTTTTTGGTTTAAGATTCATCATTTTGATTAAAATCTCATCACTTTAGTTGAAAATGAGCTATTTTGTTGAAAATCTGTTGTTTTTTTGGGCTAAAAATTAATTTTTGTTACCGAAAATTCAACTATTCCGCTTGATTTTTTTTTGTAGAAATTAAATTCATTTTTTTTAAATATTCTTTTAGTTTGAAAATTCAACTATTCCAGTTAATGATTCATGGTTTTTAGTTGAAAATTCATCTTTTTGGATTAAAATTCAACTGTATGGTTGGAAATTTGTCTTTTTGTTTAAAAATAATTCTTTTTGTTTGAAAATTAATCTTCTGGTTGGAAAATTCATCTTTTTGGTTGAAATTAAAACTATTTGCATGCCAATTAAACCCTTTTGTTGAAAATTCTTGTTTTTTTCAATTTCGTGTATTTCCGTTGAAGATTCATCATTCTAGTTAAAAATTAATCACTTCGGTTTCCATTTTTTTTGTGGGTAATTCATTTTTTTAACTGAAAATTTAACTATTCCACGTTTGATTGAAAACTGATTTTCTTAGTTGAAAATTCTTGTTTTTTTTTTTTTTAAACTAGTCTTTTTTTTCTGTAGAAAATCAATCTTTTTAGTGAAAATTCAACGATTTCGTTAAAAATTTAGAATTTCTTGTACTATAATTTGTAAATGCTTTCTATATTAAACATATTAATTGAATCTCTAGAAACTGCAAAAAAAATTATTTATAATAAATTCGCGAAACTGTATGCATATTTCGAGTAGATTATTTTTAAAAGTGGAAACTATTTCAATGTCCCCGTACTATGAACGGGAAAAAATTAAGAATCAACAATAATTAATTATTAGTAAAATTTATTATTATTATATTTAACCATTTTTTCCGTACAACCTGGAAAAAATCTGGAATTGTCGGGGAATTTTTTTTAGGATTTGAGTAGACACCTAGTTACCTAAAAAAATTAATTTTTTTTATACAGGATAACCTGGAAAAGTCATGGATTAAAAAAAATTTTATTTGTTTTATTTATTTTTTATTTTTTAGAAACGCTAGAAGCACTGATTTATCCACATTTTCCACTTTAAAGGCCAAGTACAATAAAGTTGGTTTCTAAAAAGGTTTATATTAAAATACGAATGAATTTTTATAAAATTTGTTAATTAATTATTTAATTAATTATTTGTCGGCAGAATTTTGAAACTCTGATGCGTAGTTAATGACACTTGGGGGAATATAGACAAGTGAATCCTCTGAACGCTCATGCAGGATATCCACCTTGTAAATCCTGTTAAGGATAATCCTTAATATATATATGTATATACACATATAGTCTAGTGTTGCGGAACTTACAGCAAGCTAGCGGTTTTGATCAAATGTTTCCTCCAACGAGATTCAGAATATAATGTCTATATTGACTTCTATGGCTGCTTTGAAGCCAGTCAAGGCGAAGCTTCTCTGTTTTGCATAAAAATATATCCTTTGAGTGAGATTCAGAGAATATTAGTACTAACAAACACTGTTTATAACATACCCTCTAAATCTGAATTAGTGCATTAATTTTTTACTATTTTTAGTTAAATTAGCATTTATTTCTACTAATTTTACTACTAATTTTCTACTAATTTTCTGCGAGTCTATTTTATAAACGATAAAAATAAAAATCATACAAAAATAATATGTTAGTAGACTTTAGAGATTAAAATTCTCTCGAAATAGGGGAAACAGTGTGATTTTTTTACAAAAATAGGGGAATAAATAAAA
>CAKNXH010072668.1:0-22375 GCA_932178445.1 Andricus quercusramuli | reverse complement strand
ATGGGTGTCAGAAACGTTGCAGGTAATTCATGTTACTGTGTAAGTAGCGTGCTGCCCTCTAGTGGAGTTCAGCGTCCACCTGCGTCGTTTCTTATACCCATATTTTTCTTTGACTTAAAAAAAAGTGAATTTCAGAAACGTTGTAGGTAATGCACGTGACTGTGCAAGTGCTGCCCTCTAGGGGAGTCAAGCGTCACATGCGACGTTTCTTAAACTCAGTTTTTTTCTATGTTCTTGTTGGGTGGGTTGGAAACTTTTTTCTCACATCAGCGTAGAAAATTTTCTACGATATCGCAGAGCTTGGATAATACGCACGTTAGATGTAAATTTTGCTTAGCTAGCCAAAAAAGCGGGCCTCACTAACAATAGGCGTGCTTGCATTGGTAAATATGCGCTTTTAAACTGACCCTGCTTATGCCCAATCTTATTAATTAATACCCCACGCAAATTGTACACGCAAGCGCACGATATACATTATACACACATAGAGTTCTAACATTTTTGAGAATTTGGAAATAGAGAATTTTTTCGAAATTCCATTGTTGAAAGTAAGGAAATGTGGATAACGAAATAAAAAAATCACACGGAATTTGGATTTTGGTTCCTGGCAAATATTATTTATCGGATGTGAAATTATTTTTGAACCTATGTAAAAATTATTGCTATTTAATTAGCGCTGCATTCAGACTTCCAAAATTTTGAAAGATTTTGCCAATTCAAGTCAATTCCAGTAAATTTTCTTGAACAGTACAGTAATAATTAATACATACTTAAAATGTAACACCTAAAATTCCGAAGAAATGCCTTAATTCAATGAGGTCAAATTCCCAATTTCAGAATTTAATCACACGTTTTTCTTCAATTTATGTAAACTTGAATCCAGATCAGTTTTTGCTTAATTTAAGTTCATCTCTGAATTTAATGTGAATTTCAAGTATTTCTTTTTTACTGTGAGATATTTTTGTCACACTAATGTGATTTAAATTAAATTCAGAAAGGCTCCTACTGAATTTCAGTAAATCTGTCTTAATTCAAGATAATCTCTCTGAATTTTAGTGAATTAACTAAATTTAAACACAGTAATAAAGAATACCTAAAAATGTTCATCTGAATGCAAGTAATGTTTATCTGTGTTCAAGAAAACGTATGATTACATTCTGGAATTCAAATAATGATCTTCTTAAATTGAGACAAATTTTTGCTGAATTTAAACTCGTCTCTGAATTTAAGTACGCTTCTAAATTTAAGGTGAAACTATTTTAGGTACTCTTTTTTACTGTGAACGAAATTCAATTTTTTTTAGCTCATTTCTATTGAATTTGTTACATGAAATTTTTTCAACCTTGTATTTAGAACTGAACTAAAATTAAGCAAAAATGTATTTGGTTTTAAGTATTGTTTATTTGAATTCAAGAAAACTTATGAATAATTTCTGAAATTCAGATGTTGACATTTTTAATTAGGACTGAATTTAAGCGAATTTTTGTGAAATCGATTGAACTCCGGTGATTGTAGGTCTACTTGAGTGAATTTCAAGTCAATTTATTTGCATTTCCATCAATTTATTTTAACTAAAGTTCATTCAATTGAATTTAAGCGAATTCAACTAAATTCCAATGAATGCAAGTTAATTCCCCTAAATTCAATTTAATTTAAGATAAATTTAGTGTAAACTAAACTGAGTTTACCTGATTGCTACTGAACTTGACTAAACTAAATTTAAAAAGAAATTCAAGGGAATTGATAAAAATTCTGTAAATTTGTCTGATTTCATATGAATTTCAGTGAATTCAGCTAAACTGAACTGTATTCATCTGGGCTGAAATAATTAAAATGTATATCGTTCCAATTTGGCGAATATTCAAACTTTGATGAAATTATTGGAAACATTCTCTAGGACTTTAGAACTCTATACACTTATATTCTAGTTCGTGCAGGATCGTAGATAATGCAATTTTTATAGTTATCTTGAGACTATCAATATTTTTAATTAACTTGAAGCTTTCTCTACGATCTTGTGACTTGTATCTTAAGACATTTCCTTGCATAAAAAAATCAGGCCACTTGCATTCGCAGTAACGCAATTTTTCGCTTTTGGTATGTTTCCAGAAGAGAAGTACCGGAAGTCGTCCGCGGAAGGAGCCAGGAGAGCGCCGAATAAATGACGTGAAACCGAAGAGAACGGAAGCGACGTTTCGCTAACTCACAATTCCCCCCCTTCCCATTGCCCAACCTTGACATCGCCTGTACAGCTTTGTCGCCCGCATTTGCATTCTTTCTCTCTTTTTCTCTCTTTCACTCTCACAGCAATTTCCCTTCCGTCCGTTCCCTTCCAGAATCTGTGGAACAATCCTGGATATCACGCTTACCTGAATTCCTGCTAGAAGGTGCAAAACTAAAGAAGAAAAAGGTTTTAGAAAGCACTCGACGGTTCATTTAGCTCTGAAAGCTTTGGCCTACGATCTAGCGACTCGAGTGAAACCCGGAAGTCTAATAAGAAGAGAAGGAGTCTGCCCTGAAACCTCAAGTAACGACCACTGAAGACTCCAAGAGAATTTAACCGACAGAGTGCCAATCGACGATAACGCGAACTAATACAATCTCTATAGCTGGATCACTATCGAATAATCCAAGACGCAGTCAATCAGTCACGCACCAAACAGTCACACCGAGTCTTAACTGCCTCGCAAGACGTTCTCAAGTTCCTTAACTAAGAAAACAGTCCACGATAAAGTCTTCAAGAGCAGGTATATAGCTTTAAACGATATCTATAATCCGAGGTTATTCTTGGGTTGTTCTATACAGATCTTCCAGTTGTGAGTTGATGCAAGAAGCGAAAGTGTGTGTGAGTGAATGATACCTCTCCACCTTTAAATTGCATATCCTCAATTCCACATCCTCAATTGCATCTCCTCGCCAAATTATACCCCATGCTTACATTGTATCTCCCTTAATTTGATCTCTGGAAGACAACCCAATAATCACCTCAATATCGTTGAAAAATAGTCTTCTTCTTCGTCGCCGCGAGTGATAACAAGACGCGCGGACGACGCGAAGTGACAAACAACTGATACGGGACAACCCGAATTCATACTGAGTCAACTTGAAGATGGCAATGGTCAACATGAACAACCTTCTCAACGGCAAGGATTCCCGATGGCTCCAGCTGGAAGTCTGCAGAGAATTTCAACGCAACAAGTGCACCAGACCCGACACGGAATGCAAGTTCGCGCATCCACCAGCGAATGTGGAGGTGCAGAATGGACGGGTAACAGCTTGCTACGACAGTATCAAGGTAAATATCACTTATTTCTATCTGCTGGGTCTCCTCCTTTGCGAGGAGGTCCGGTAATCATACGTATATCATATACGTTTATCTTTACTGTCTGTACATATATAGTTACAAGTGGTGCATCGCTTTTGTACCTTTCATGTCCACTACCTCTAAATGGCTAAGCTTTCTGGAAACGCTTAACAACGCACCTAGAGGATACACGCGGAAATCGGTATTAGAGTCGCTATAGGTATGCGTTAATAGGGGTTTATAGTGCTCATCCACAAGGCTTATTATTCCTAGACATGATAAATTATGCGGGGCGACGACATCAAGGAAATTAAGTGAATCAATCTTATGTTTATTTATTGACATCTCTTTTGAATTATACAGGTCACTTAAGGAAGTTGTTCTTCCCTCGGTTCTTTCCTTTTAAGGCAATCATCGGCATTGAAAATCAGTTTCTCCGAAGTCCTCTATTATCCCTATCTGGACTTTGGAAATTCGTGAATAGTTCCTTCTTGAATAGACAATGCCCTTGGTTTAACGATCCATATGATGAATATTAACTCTCAATTTAATTGGAGAAAATGAAAACTTCCTGTGATATTGCAAAAGATGTAGTAAAAAGTTGAATAAGACGACCTACTTTGAAGATGAGAGTTTATTTCTCTCAGCTCTATTCAGATAGTTTCTGAGATCTATCAAACTAAGTGTGCTTGTGTTTAGAAACAATTTCGGAAGAAGCTTCAATTTCTTAACTACGGAAGCTAATAAATGAGAGCCATTATGCAAAATGAACGAGCTTCACAACACAAAGGGTTACTCTTTTATGCTCATTTGTCTTCAACACTTCATTAGCTTATTACGAGGCTCCATTTAATCAAGCTTGCTAATAATATTTTCAGAATGCCATTTTGCAAATGTCAGCTATAGGTTTTTTAATATTGAAGAGAACTTTCAAAAATAACAAATGTTATGTAAATATTTGATGGTTATTTTAGAATTTATTTTTAGAAACGCGATTTTTATTAATATGCGGCAATCTGAAACTTTGTGCGAATCAGTGAGATGGGTGTTGTGGTATTATGCGAAATGTACCATGCTTCATGAATATTAATTATGGACACCTTGTTGAACGTCAAGCAACTATATATACTCGCATTAGTCGAAGATAGAATGATGCAATGATATGCGAAACGTCACACCAAGTTTCATGAATATTATTAGTCACGGATGCTATTCTTGGATTACACTGATTATCTTCTCATAAAGATGACAGTTTTCGGACACATTTCATGTGACCTAAATGTATAGTGAATTTCACTTTTGATAGCTACATTTGTCTGATATGCCATAAGATGATAGCTTCTTCTATTAAAATATTCATTCAGTTCAGTTATAATCGTCTACTATACGATCAAGGTTCATAAGCGAAGATCTCAACTTTCCATTTCCGGAACTAGTTCATGATACTTGATACTTTATTAATTTGAATCCAGATATTTTATTGATTGAAACCTCAGTATTCAGATGATTTTAGGACTCAATTAACTCGCAGAGTCTATATGTAGGTTTGACTCTCAATTGTTTGATAACATTTTATTATGAATGTATTTGTTAGTTTGTTGATTAATACTTCATTAGGGTTGCTAGCAGACCTGGACGATCCCTTTACAATGAGTGATAATTATGTATATATTTTGGAAATAGTTGAATATACTAAACCTGAAATTTCTTCACTTTGAACCAAAGAAACATGTTGTCATTTTGCTTTTTAGGAAACATTTTTTCCCATTGAGCAAAATAATAACATGTTTCTTTTGTTTAAGTTGGAGAAAATTAAGGTTCTTAGAAACTTGTTTTTTGTACAAGACCACAAAACTTAGTGATTATACATGAAAAATCTGGATTTTTTTTTACTACAAATTTGTAGTGTTTTATTCCAAACTATTACAAAATCTAGATTTTCTTTATGATCATCCGTTGCCTACCATACGGTTAATCAAGTTCATTGTAAGTCATAAAGATCTCAACTTGGCCTTACCGGATCTAGTTCATTATTGATGTTTTATAAATTAAAATCGATTAGGTTGTTTTTCACGAAATTCGCAACATCGGCTTTCTCTTGACATTGCGCTTGTCTTGGTCAATTGGTTCCCTTTGAGGTAAAGCACACATAACCTATAAGGTCTATCCTTGTCGCTTGTACTACGTAACACGGCCTACATGCCCTGGAATCGATATTCCGAGACGGCTCCAGTAGTCTTTGAGTCTCAATGCGAACGTTGTCTTACATCACAGCAGGTTCTCAGCGCACAAGCAATAGAGCCAAATAAGGAACTGGCTCTATAGAACTGGCATAATGCCTTTATAATAAATCGTATGGCACGTGCTTCTTCACTCTGAAACTGAACTGGTGTATTGTTAGCCACAATGCGGAAAATCAGACCCTAAAAGTGCTGTCAATAATCGCCTTTCAATAAAACTCAGGTAGTTTCTTTTAGAAGGGATACTTTGAGGGCTTAGAAGAGAGTATCGTCAATAATTTATATTTTCCATCTCCACTCAGAGTGTTTCCAATTAAAGTTCTATCTTTGCGAATGTATTTTCTCTACTGAAGACACTTCCTCTTTTTTTCTTGTTCTATTTTCTGCTCTCGTGAAAGTGCGACTTTTAAGAGTCTACCCTTCTCGATTTTCAGCGCCTGCCTATCGCTCTGTCCATGAATGCCGAGGGTGAAAAAGCTTTGCCGGATGAAAGGTGATATCATCATGTATGCCAGGCTTTCTTCGAGGTGAAAATAAATGTGGAGGGTAGCGAAACACCTATTTGCGTCATCAATTATCAAAGTCACAAAGTTCCGAAAGCCTCTTTGCGAGTCTTTTCAAAGAAAAACACGACTGGCGATAATGCGATTAGTACAAACTCGAGACCAAAAGAAATGTGACCTGGTCGAAAAAACAATAAGGTTACTCGTTAGAATTCCCTCTTGCTATTCAGTGCAGTTTTCGTCTAGTTTTTCCTTTTGGCTCTTCTCGACTCCTCGTCGCTAATGTTTTCGAAAAGTCACGTCCTGATATTACGTTTCAGGTGTAGCAATGAACGAGAGAAAATGTCAGCATTAGTTTTCCTCTCACTAAAGAAATTCCTTTTTCCATCTTAATTTGAAAAAGGATCAAAAGCATTTGGCTCCTTTCCTGATTGCATCCAATTTTGCATGGTGAATATTTTGAGAACAGTTTTACTCGCAGGCAGAATTCTAGTTTTCGTATTTGGTTCGTGAAATTAGATCACACGAAGTGAAGTAAACGCGCGTGCCATTCGGTGATGGAGCAAGGCGAGAGAATTTAAACACAGTTAGCTGCAGTCGACTGAATAATATTCTTCCATCGCCAACGAAACGTTGCGTTGCTTCGTCGAACAGTCTCAACAGTCCAGTCTTTCAAAGCACAGCATCCATCGACGTCGTCCCTAATTCTGGAAGCTATTACTGGCTGCCGGAACCTCTTGAAAGACGACGTTGTCCCTGATGATCGAAACTCTACGAGTAGCTTTGCTCAACTGGATTTTACACGAAGCTTCTCAAAGCTGATTGACAAAATCGTTGAAAGGCTCAGCAGAAAAAAAAGATCTAATTACCACAATGAAGACAAAATCGTCGCAAGTAATAGTAGCATTTAATTAAATTTAATCATGAGTCTTGTCAAGTTGGAGTTTAATCTTGGCTCAAATCGATCGCGCTCTATCGGCGTATACAGCTTTATTAGTATCCGTTATGGTCCATAAAGGAGTATACGATACCTTACAGTTTAGGTTACAAATTGATTGGGTATTTTGTCCCCTACCGGATCAATTAATTCAATTGTTATTTGCATGGGAATCTATGAGGTCATCGGCTCTTTATGATTCCTCCAATGACCGAAAGTGGAGAACGACGTTAAAGGAGTTTGCGCTTAATCAACGTCAGCCCGACATATTTACCCGGTGGCTATATTTAGTCCTCAGGTTAGGTGGGTTTGTCCACGGGCTATGGGCTACGGGGTTTAGGAGTGCCCGAGTTCCGGCTACTTTTATCACCAAGGAAATATCTAGTCCCGGAGGCCGTAATTTTACTATAAAATTTACTGCCTGGCTACGACTGCAAATATTTTCCGGCCCTACTCTACACTATGCGAAATACAATAATAGGCACGTTTCAGCCCACAGCCAACTGCTGCTAATATCAAGAGCATGCACGTAAATCCAAATTTTTTTCTTCAATTTACTCTTATCTAGCTTAATTAAAGTGCTAACTAATGGATTTGACTTGTTCGATTTCAGGATTTATGTAGTTTTACTTGTTCCATTAGGATATTTGTAGAAATGATATTCCCCTGTGTTTTTAGGACACATTTTTCCTAGTTTTATCTGAGTTGCGGATGTCACAACTATGAAAGTGCGCTTATTTTATCAGCTCGTTACGCCCGACTGAAGATTGACATTTCTCTATTTCGCTTTTATTTTCCAATTCTCCCATGTCGTGTTCGTGATCGAGTCACGAAATGGTAAACTATACTGTAAGAGATGATACACATGAAACAACTCTAACCATGTCTGTTTCGAGTCCAAACATCATCTTTCTAGGAGGCTTGACGTTTTTTGTCCCCCTTTTTTTTGGTGGCTCGAAACCACATTTATATTTCCTTTGGGGTCTCTGGCCTTCGTTTGACTTCATCTTTATTGAATTCAGAACAGTACGGAATTAGGTTCCACATTTTTTCCATTTAGGTATCAGGTTGTGCTATACTGTCAATCTGTGGTGGAGATTTTGATGCTGAAATTCAGAGGGACCTGATTTTTCCAGGAAATTCGAATTTTAGCTGGAAAGAATCAGAAGAAGAACAAAACAAATCAAAGGCCGAAAGGTATGGGCGCACATTTGGCGGTCTCGCCGACACGAACTCGAATAGGATACATACCTACTCGGAAGAGGTGCTTCACGTTGGCAGACACGAAAAACATAGTTAACAGCTGCCGACCGCACCTGTCGCCCGTCGGTCAGTGCGACCAAAATACGGAACGTTACTTGTGATTCGTGAACTGGTTCGTTGGAAACAAAGCTAGTGAAGATTGTTTTACTTCCCCTTTTAAGAATTCCTTTCCTCCTGTCTGAATATGTCACCAAAATTCGTTTTCCAGTTTTACTAATCTAATCTTTTTTACTAATTTATTTTGATGATACTGAATGTTAACCTTCATGTGAGATTAAATATAGAACTGCTAATCCAAATGCTAAGGATATTCTGAAATATTCAGATATTTGGTAGAAAAACGCCTGGCGTATAATTATGGAGCTTGAGAGTATAAAAATTAATGGTACCGCCACGATTATACGTTCCGTAGAATTTGAAGTAAGGTCTTAGCCGTAAGTATGGCTCTTTTGATTGGTTTTGATTTGCATGTTTTAAATCATTGGGAAAGAAGTTGCTAAGTGATGTTTCAGTCCATTTTTCTTTTTTGGTGAAGGCTACAATTGAGTGGAAACTGTTATCTGTAGAATGGTGATTACCGATAGGTGCGGTAATGGACGGTAACCTTAGAATAAAAATAACAGCTTTTAATCTAATGAAGGGTTTTCGGAAAATATATGGCTGAGTATGAATGTCTTGTCGTCTGCACATGAACCTTCTTAACATCTTGTTCGAACAAGTTTCATTTATTAATTACTCATAGCTTGCTTATATCCAATCTAAGTTGACTGAACTCATTGCTATGGAGTCGAATACTCGTGACCTGTGATTTACATAAATTGAATATCATATTTGATCCATTGGACCTATTAAGTGGATATAAGAGGTTGATTATGATCTTTTAAAGTATTAACTAAAAGCATTCATTGACGACTCTATTCAACCCAACTAGATTTGTACATTGTTACACGTTGATCCAGTGATTGAATCGGGATCCTGGCGAAGATTTCTTCACATAGAATTTCCCTTTAATCTTACTAATTCTAAATATATATCATCTGCCATATCGTCAATAGGTACTAATCTTCTGAAAGGCTTTCTAGTGAATGAATTAAGTAAATTAGTAAGGTTATGACCATAGGGAGGTGAATATAAGCGCGTCGAATTGATGGGCTTCAGATCAGCGTGGGGAATACCATATATCGCGTGCATGTAATATATGGCTGGACGGTATTAGCCGCAATGCCTGTCTCTGTAATAGAACATATACGTGGATGGATACTGGATAGGTGCTACGTCTGCTGGAGTGTGGGGTTTACGCAAGAAGGGGTGGCGAACGGGACAGGATGAGATGGGATGGGACAGAACGGGAACGGGTGGCCCGCGAATGGCATTCTGTGGTCAGCTCGGTATGTGCCTATAACGTCACGTGTTATCGATTCTCGGCCTCAACCCTGCTTTCTCCATGCCGCCGTGTCGCGGTTTATTATGCTCCTTCTCCAGCTATGTGATAGACCTCTCTATCTTATGTAAATGCATTTCCTCAGTTCTAATCCGGCTATAGAAAACCGCAGTCTGCACAGACTATTGCTGTAATGATCGTGAACTATAAATATCATAATTGAGACATCCCGTCTGATTTTACTGATAGAGCAACTTCTGCAACAGATATAACAACTGTTTTCACTGATAGAGCAGCTGTTTCAAAGGATGGAAGAGTGTTATGAGTAGTGTTCATGCATCTGTTGTGAGGTACCATATGTCTTAATTACAAGAGGAACTGTATCAACGGATATAGTAATTGTTTTTAATAATAATGTAGCTGTTGTAAATGATAGAAATAATGTTTCACCGGATATGGTAGCTATGTTAGCTTTCTTGAACTGTCCTATTAGAAGTACTGGTTTCACTCATAAGATGTTTTAAAGGTTTAAAGAGTGTTATTTCTGGTGCAGTTCATGCATATGTTGTAAACATGAAATAAAAAGTTTTAAGCAATACAACTGTTGCATGAGCTATAAGAAATGTTTTAACTGATACAACAACGGTATTGACTCACTTAATAATCCTGTAAGCCTTTATGAATACAATAAAGTATGATCATACATTTTTTTAAAAAGACAAACCTTTGTTTGGAAAGTTGAGTCTCGTCAGTGTATAACAATATAGGTGTGTTTAGGTATTTAAACGTCTATGAGGGATTATGTAACGTACTAGTGTGCTCGTTGATAACGGAAGATAGCTCGTATCGCATTCGGTCACGCGAACCTAAAGATGATTCCCCTTCGCGATATGAACGTAATTGATAATTCTTGATATCCTATTATATTGTGTGGCTCGTGAGGCAAGGCTTCTCTCGTGACCAAACATACTTTGTAACCAATAGACTTTGAACAATCGATTAGAGACAAATAATTAGTGGGTAATTAAAACAGTATATATGAGTAATAATAATCATTATTTCGTACAATAATAGATGTGTCAGAGATTATATTTATCAACATTTAAAACCTAGTACTTTCCCTGGGTTGGTGATTAAAGTTCCACTAATGTTGTGAATGAATAATTTGCGTAGAAAACAGCTTTTGAACTTTTAATTTAATTCCCGTCAATTGAATAATTATTGTACCCTTCTGGTTTAAATACCGCTTGCGGATTTTAAAATTCAATATGAGTAAGAAAAGTAGGTAGAGACTTTAAGGAAGCCGGATAATCCGGCAGCTTTTTAGTCTCTAAAAGTTGTAAGACGGCATCAGCTGTAATCAGCTCGTACTGCTGAAAAGACTTATTTTTAGAATCATGTACTTTAAAAACAAGTTGGTCGAAGCAGTGAAAAGTCTTCGGTTTACTCGAGCAAGGCGCAGCATATTAATAGCATCGCTTATTCGTCCCTTTCCCACCCTTGCACGACGATAAAAAGTAGTATATTTCAGTCTCGCGTGGTTGAGTTGCGTTACGTCATTTGCTTCAGAATAAAAATAATTCCAGCGCAATGCTTTTTTCCTCATGGGGTGACACAATAAAATCAAATCAACGCCTACGGGCGGAAGTTTACTTTTCGCGTCACCACAAGTCTGTTTGATAAATTACAATTTACAGGGAGCGTGAAAATGTTACTTTCAATAACATTTTTGTGTTGCGGAATTCTTTCTTTGATTTGAAAAATCCGATTGACGCTTGTAATAATATCCGTAGTTATAACTCCTCCGGCAGTATTTTTTTCCTTTTCTTTTTTTGATCCTACAACGAGATTCTTTTTAAATGCGATCATTTACTATCGAAGAGGGGAAAAAGTCAGAAAAGCAATGTTTCCCTCTGCTGCTAGGGTATAATGAATAATGGATGACGCAATTATATTGTAACTGTTAAGATAAACTGCCCAATTACTTTCCTTCTATATTGATCCGTCTGGCTTTGCAGTTCTTTACTTTTTCGGTTGTAAGCTTGAGGAATATTTAATTCATAATGTAGAAATAAAAGTATACCCGAAATTGATATCGGGTGTTTTATTAGCAGAGCTTTAGGACAGAGACTAAAGTGGAACTGTCGACACTGTGCATTTTTATTATTCAAATCATTCACTTTTTATTCTGCGTGGAAGGGTAGTGAATTAACGATGGATGCATTAATTAGTATCCTTTCCTCTCTTACGGAATGCCAGTTACGTTCCACTATACCGCATTCGAATTGGAGCGATTCAAGTCCAAAATTAAAATTCAGTTGTATACTCGCAGATTTGCATATAACGTATAAAGTGCTGCAGGATGAGGCGATGGAGAGAGAAGCTGAAGTGTCTTAATGAAAAGGGTATCAGACGCATAAAATAGTATGTAGATTCGCAACAAAATACTCATTAACAAAATAATCATAAAATGAAGAATCGAGTATCTTGTAACATTATGGTTGACGTATTTCTTGGAAAAGTATAAGGAGCAGGGATCGATGAGTCGAGGAGGCGAGTTCATGGTTACTGTGGAGAGTTCTAGGGTGTTTTAGACAAGGATAGAAATTCAAGATGGTCCTCGTAATGGTAGTAGTGCATGTGTGAGTATGAAAGTGGAGGAGGGTAGACACTAGACAGGATGGCGAGCAACAGCCGCTGCTCTTTTGTTTTCTGGGACGAGAGGGTGGCTTCGTTGGCTTCGAAACGGAGGAACTAGATGGCAGAGAAAGCTCTGCACGAGTGGTCTAGACAAAGCGAAGTCTTCGTGCGGGATTTCCGAGTCTAAATCTACAATTCTTTCACAGTAACTCCCCAATGCACCTTGGTAGCATTTACTTTGTAATCCGATTAGTCCTCTTTAAAATTTTAGTTTTTTGTTTTGCTGAATGTTGGCTCTGCCTCTTTACCATCAGTCTCAAAAATCTTTTTCAATTGGCACATCTTTTGAATAAAAGGTCGAGAAATTGTAGAAAATTCTACGGTCATTTTTCATCCAACCGAGCCGAGTGAATCTGGAGTTATTTAACTTGATAGTCTGTTGGCTGATGGTGTTAGGCGCCAGGATAGACATCGCGAGTATAAGTCAAATGTCTTGAAAGCAAATGGTGCCGTCGAAGATTTTCTGGCCGAGGGTGAGCTTCAGAGCCTTGGTACAAAGTACATTAGCTGACAGCACCGACACGTTGGCCAGAAAATGTTGGCTAGGATAATGAACGTAGCCGCGGAAACCGCTGCCAATTTCTTATTCCGCCAGAGCCTTCATTAAGCGAACTCATCTTCGGAAGAACTCTCCTGCGCTTCTTTTCCTCCTTTTCTTGCAGATTTTACCTCCTTGGGTCTTGTAGAAAGGCAATATTCGCCTGCCAATATCTATTAAAATATGACCAAGTAGCTTGCACGAAAAGTGATCTAAAATTATCTACTTTATTTTTTTACATCATTTTGTTTTTTATGCGAGAGAGCTAGAATTATCGGACAATGTTCTTCAATTTCAGTTGGAATTTCGCGTCCTTGTACTGGTAATAATATGTTGCAGCGGAAGGCTGGCTAGGTGGAGATGTGTCAAAGCAAATGGTCATTAGTCTTTTAATGATAAAGACTGAGCAAAGAGTCATATAATTGTTGAGGAGCGTTATAATGTGAGCAATACGAGTCACGTACAAGGCAGGATGATAGCTCGCGGGTGTGACGACTAGTTACTAGACTAGGCGATACATACTAACTTTTTACAGTTGAAACGAGGCGCGTCCGAATAGAAAACCGACGGAACGTCTGCATTGTGTCCCTTTGGTATGTAACTACACATACGCATACCTATCCCCTAGGTACATCTAGACGGCATAATGAGAGCATTGTTCCGAGAAACTGCAGTCGCATTGTTGCCACACGCCTCTCCTCCTTCTCTCTTGCGCCTGTGTATGTGCGTTTCTCTCTCGCGTTCTCTGTTCACTTCTATAGTAGTCGCTAATTCCCCAGTTGGGCTCTTGCTCATTCGAAATCATTCCCGTTACAGCTCACTAGATGTTTCTATATTCGGAAGGAAAACTTGAGTATAGCAGTGATGTAGACATAAGTATCCTTGTTGTATTTTCAGATAGTGTTGCGATTTTTATGATATTCAAATTCATCTAACAACAAGTGTTTTGGGTGTTTAAACGATGTTTTGACGTGATATAATCGGAGTAACTATTGTATCCGATAGAACTTATGTCTTGAGCGAACCAGCAATACCTCTTTGACTCATTTTATTTCAAGAATTGTCTATCTATATCAGAGTAGAAAATCCTCTACCATGAAAACTGCAGCAGAAAAGGTAAAACTCGGTAAAATGATTGTCTGTCCAACCACAGCCTTTATCTTCCCTTCGACACAAAAGAGCCTATCGGAAAATAATGCTCTCCTCTTTCATCAATGTGTTTTATGCCATGCCAATTAAAAGCTTTGATACCTTATGCAGCGCGACTGGGAATCGTAAAAAGGAGCAGTCAGTACATTTTAATTAGCAGTCCTGTTAGTTTGGTTTCAATTATCGGCAATTAGTAACTTTGCACTCTTTTCCCTCCCATCTTCTTATCACTATCTAGTCTCGATGAGTCGAGCTTTCCAATTATTACGCATTACGTTAGCGTTATATTAGCTATTATTAGACCCTCCGCCAGACTGATGTAACGTCTGCAAAAACATACATGCTGAAATCTTTGTTTCACTATCAAGTAATGTATTCTCCGCTCTCATGATTTCTTACTCTTTCACATATATGAGTAGTACTAGTTTTCCTTGCGAACAATCAATTGTGTAACAACGATCGCCTCATTAAGAAATATCGCCGCGAACCAGACTATTTTTGGTCAAGGTCGATTCATTACTCTACAATTCAGATATTTTGCGTCGCGAAGTGTATGTATATATTGCGAGATGATAGGGCCGATGATCAGTGAATACACTGGATTGAATCAATATTACCAGTTCATTATAGAGTTTTATTTCTGGTTTTTCACAGCATTTTTATGAAAGTTGGTGTGGTAGACGCAAACTTTTTATCAATCTAATTACTGAAATTCTGCAACTCTTGCTTTTGGTTTATCTTCGTTTGCCGCATTCATGAACGTTATTTTCTCTACACTCGAATCAACAGTGGTTGAAGTCCCATTGGGGCAGTGTGGGGTTAATATTATGCACACCCTGGCACAGCTTCAAGTACCGCAGATATCAGCAGAGTTTCGGGGAATGGCAGACCCAGAGTTTACCAGAGTTTAGGCATTGATGCTGCTGCTTATATCAGCATCTCTATTTCTCTACCAAGACTTTGTACAGACACTTTCAAAAGACTTGTTTGCGATAAACTCTGAATAATTTGCACACAGATAATAACTTGACTCGAAACTCCTCATTGTAAAGTGGAATTTCAGGTGGATATGTTATCAAGCTCTTGTCTAAAAATAGAGGTGTATTCACTTTTCTTGCGCATTCGTCATAGGAATTGCAAGTTTCCTGTAGCCATTCATCGAATGACGAACTCGCAGTTGGTTGGGAAACTGCTGAGGATTCGAAAGTTTAGGAGTTGCAGTTAGCGGTCGTAAGTCTTTCCAAGTTCACGTCGGAACGTACACTTCAATTATGGTTTCCTGGCTTTTCTCTCCGAATTACAATCGAAATCGACCTTCTCAAGAAAGACAGGGATATCCTTCAATTTATCATCCCTGAATCGATGTAACGGGATTTTGGGGTCTCCTCTCATTCGGCAAGGGCGAAATTTGTTCATCTTCCGGAACTGCCACTTACTGAACGTCTTATCTGATGATTCACGTCATTAGCTTCCGAATTTCTATTGTTCTTTAATCATCCTTCCTCTATATTCAATAATCTTGATTACTTTTCATTAAGACAAAAACTTGGCAATTGTGCTCGTATTCTGAAATGGTGGTATATATAATATTTGAGTTTCGAACTGGAGAAGGGGAGAGTTTCTCTGATTATTTTTACGAAACTGGTGGATATTTGATTACCAACCGGACGCTCTTACTTTGACTTGATATCACTTACTGGATATATACACTCTTGTCACTGAGTGGATTCCTGCACTTTTCTCTGCACGGATCTCGGTTAAGACACACACACAGGGTGTCCCTGAAATTACAATTATTTTAAATATTTTCAATACAGTTTTCCCTCTTTTCCCCTTTTTAAAAGAATTCGGTTTCTCCCTGTTTTCAAGAAATTTTCCCCTTTTCATTTGAATTTTTTTTTGTTAAAAGGTTTCCTTTTGATTGGGAATTCTACTATTATATTTATCGTTCAGATTTCATCTCTTGGTTAAAAATTCTACTATTTGGTTACACATTTATTTATTTTATAAGTTCGACAATTTTTTTAAAAAGTCAACCTCTTCGATTAAAAATTTGTTTTTTTGGGGTTGAAAATGCAACTTTTTTTCGTTAAAAGGTATCCTTTGATTGACAATTCTAATATATTTTTCCTTCGGAATTCGTCTCTTGCTTAAAAATTGTACTATTTGGTAGAAAATTTGATTATTTTGTTGCAAGTTTAACAATTTTTTCAAAAAGTCTTCCTTTTTTATTAATTTTTTTTTATTGTAACTGCATCTCTTTTGGTGGAAAATTAATCTTTTTTCATTGAAAAAGCAGCTGTTTGGTTGAAGAGTAATTTGTTTCGGTTAAGCATTCAACTATTTTGTTTAAAAATCATTTCTTTGTTTAACTATTCAACTGTTTTGTTAAAAATTCTTCTTTTTTGGTTAAATATTCATCTTTTTGGGTAAAAATGTGTTATTTCGTTGAAAACTCGTTTTTTTTTGTTAGCGATTAGTTATTGTAACTGAAAATTGATCTTTTTCATTGCCGGTTGAAATATGATCTTTTTTTGTTGAAAATTCAATTATTTGCATTAAAAATCATGTATTTTGTTGAAAATTTCTTTTTTAGTAGAAAATTAATCATATTGGTTAAATTTTCGATTTTTTTTTGTCAAAAATGCAACTGTTTTGTTGAAAAATCAATTATTTGGTTAAAAATTGTTTTTTCGTTGATTAATTTTTTAACTGCAAATTTAACCTTTTCAATTTCAGTTGAAACTTGGTTTTTTCAATCGAAAATTTAATTATCTGGATTAAAATCTTCATATTTTGTTGAAAATTTGATTTCTGGTAGAAAATTATCGTATTGGTTGAAATTTCTACTTTTTTGTTTAAAAATGCAACTTTTTTGTTAAAAATTAATCTGTTTTTGTTAAAACTTCATATTTCCGGGTTTAAAATTCAACTGGTTTTTTATTAAAAATTAAAATTAAATAGTTCTTCAGTGGAGAGTTGAAAAACTTTCTTGAAAATGCATTTTTTTGCTTTAAGATTCAAAATTTGAGGTGAACATTCATCTCTTTAGTTGAAATTTCTTATTTTTTTAAGAAATTAAATTTTTAAAGTGAAAATTTAACTTCCATTTATGGTTCAAAACTTAACTTTTTTACTAGAAAACTCATCTGTTTGGTTGATAATTCATTTATTTTGTTGCAAATTTGTCTTTTTGGGTAGAAAAAACATTTTTTGGTTGAAAATTGATCTTTTTCAGTTGAAAATTCGTCTTTTGGTAGAAAATCAATTTTCTTGATTGAAAATTGAACTGTTTTGTTGGAAATTTAATATTTTGTTAAAAATTTGTCTCTTTCGTCGAAAATTCAACTGTTTTGTTGAACATTTGTCTTTTTGGATTGAAAATCAAAATGTTTTGGTTAAAGTTTAATTCGTTTGTTTGAAAATTTGATTATTTGGTTGTAAATGCAACTGTTTGGATCAAAATAAATTTTGGTTGAAAATTTTAATTTTCGGTTTTAAAAGTCAACTTTTTTCTAACCATTTCGACTTTAGTTTGAAAACTCAACTCTTTTCTTGAAAGTCATTTCTTTTGGTAGAAAATAAATCTTTTTTTGTGTGAAAAATGATTATTTTGTTGAAAATTCAACAATTCTGTTAAAAAGTAATTCTTCTTGATTGGAAATCCAACAATTTTGTTGCATTTTTTTATGACAAAAAAATTTTAATTGGTTGAAAATTCAAGCATTTGGTTGAAAATTAAATTTTTTGGTCGAAAATTTCACTATTTGGTTTGAAAATGAATTTCTTGACTGAAAAATATTTGTTTGTTTAGAAATTCAACTACTTGGTTGTAAATTGACTTTTTTGTTGAAAATTCGTCTCTCTTGGTATCATTTTGTGCTCTAAAATCAGATAATATTTAGATTCAGATGTTCAAAAAGTCATGAAAAAATTATTTTTTAAGAGAGATTTCTGAATATTCAAATCTCGTTATTTAGTGTTTGACCTTGTTTTCGTCGAGGCACCTCTAGTCGCAATTTGCAGTTAATCTTCATTATCCCTGGAAAAATAAAATTGAAGTTCGTCCCATAAATGTCTTTAGTGTTTTTTAATGCTACCTTATGTTTTTCTCATACTAGAGGTGAAGAAAAACAGTTTTTTAAATTATTTTCAGATACCATTTTTTGCAATATTTTTCATAATTTAATAGATTTTAAGTAAATCTGGTGAAAATTAAAGCTAAAATTAAAAGTTTGGTCGTTTTGACCACGGGGTAGACTGGAGACGAGTAGACGACGGCCAAGCGAAAAACCGGTCGTAACACACTCGAGTCGTCGACTCGTGACCTTGAGTGCCGAAGCAGTGCTGCCATGCAGTTACTATGGTACCCCCTTAATTTTTTTGCAGTGGATCGCAGATTTAGGCTCCTTTCCTCTCATACACATAAACATCTTAAGACGATTTAATTTTTCATTTTTTTAGATCTACTTTCTTTCATTTGCTAAAATTTCGAGGTCATTGTTGACCATTCTTCTTGAAATTTACTCGGCAAATATTATAAATTAAGGAAAGTACACTCAACTCCCGATATAAGACCGGTTTCGAGCATGGTTGGCCTTGTCCTTGATCCTAAATCGGAGGATTGTTGGATTTGGATGCAATGACGCATGATGCAACTAACGCGCTGAGTGTGGCCCTCGAGCTTGTTTGTCACGCTTGACTGAGCACATCTCTTTCGGCAAAGAAATATGACTTTTGCACCATATAAGATGAATTTTCAATCTAAAGGGACGAAATTATAACAGATCAGTTGAATTTTCATTTAAAAAAATTCCTTTGATCAAAATAGATGAATTTTCAAACTAGAAGCTGCAACCAAATGGTAGGTTTTTTAAAACAAAGAGATTAAAATTCCACCAAAAACAATTGAATTTTCAAGACAAAAAGACGAGTTTTTTTAGAAGACTGTTGAATTTTTAACCTAGAAAGAAAATTTTTTATTGTGAATGATGAATTTTCCAAGAAAAGACAAATTTTCAACAAAATAGTTGAATCCTCAAACATACAGATGAATTTTCAATAAAAAAGATGGATTTTGAACCGAACAGTTGAATTTTCAACTAAGACAGATTTAAAACAAATTAAAAATGGAATATTTAAAATTTGCAGTTGAAAAACGTAATTAAAAAGAAAACGAATGTTCAAACTGTTGAATTAAACCAAAAAAGACAAATTTTCAAGTAAATAGTTAAATTTACAAGAAAAAATATGAATTTTCAACAAAAAAGTTAATTTTCAACCAAATAGTTTAAATTTCTATCAATTTTTCGAATTTTTAAGCCAGACGAATTTTTTACAAAACAGATCGATTTCCAACTAAAATAATACATCAATTGTAGCATTTTTTTAAAAGTTCTTGAACTTTAAATTAAGTAGTTGATTTTTCAGCTACAAAATACGAATTTTCAACAGAAAGTTGAATCCTCAACCAAAAAAAAAATTTTTAACCTAAAAATATGAATTTTCAAGCAAAAAGATTAATTTTCTACTAAAAAATATGAATGTGAAAAAACAACGTGAATCTTGAGTCAAGTTTTTGAATTTTCAACTAGAAAATATTCATTTTCAATTAAAAATATCATGTTCGAACAAAAAATGGATGTTAGATTTTCAGTTTTAAAAATCAGTTCTTAATACCAAAAAACACGAATTTTCATCGAAACACTTACATTTTAAAAAATATTTTCAATATTTTTAAATGTTTCGAAATCTCTTAAAATCTTTAAAAATCATTTTACATAATTTAAGTCTTTCGAAATCTTTTAAAGATAAAAAAAGCCTGTTGTTGAAAAGTTTCTTTGATTCTAAGAATCATTTTAAAATTTGTGTATGATTACCCTTTAAACCCAAAAAATATAAACTAATTTTTTTTTATTTCAAAAACTGGGACGAGGAAAGGTTTTGGATTTCAAAAAAAAAAAAAGAAAGTTTCCGGATTTTTAAATTAAAAAAAAAAAGAAAGTTTTCTCGGATGAGAGAAATTCCAATTACTGAAGTCGAGTCAGAAGTAAAAGTTATAAAAAATGATCCAGAAACAAACTTCTAATTCATGAAGAACCCCTTCGTTAAAAATTTAACTATTTTGTTGAAAATCCGTCCTTTTTTTTCAATTCGAAATTAATTTTTTACTCGAAAATGCAACCTTTTAATTTTTGGTTGAAAATTTATCTTTTTTGTTTGAAAATTTGGCTTTATTGGTAGAAAAATAACCTTTTTGGTTTAAATTTACTTTTTTGTTTAAAAATACAGCTGTTTGGTTGAAAATTGTTTTTTTTTTTTAGTGTAAATTTATCTTTTTATTTTGAAAATTCAACGATTTATTTAAAAATTAATATATTTTATATCATCTGTTATATTTTTCGGTAAGAATTCATTTTTTTGTTGAAAATTCGACTATTTTTGGTTGAAAATTAATTTTGTTTTCAAAATTCGGCTACTTGGTTGAAATATCAACTGCTACGTTTTTCCTCTTTAATTCATATTTTTGTAAATAAAAATTTATTTACTTGGATAAAAGTTAAACTCTTTTGATAAAAATTAATTTTTTTTTTTTTGGTTTAAGATTCATCATTTTGATTAAAATCTCATCACTTTAGTTGAAAATGAGCTATTTTGTTGAAAATCTGTTGTTTTTTTGGGCTAAAAATTAATTTTTGTTACCGAAAATTCAACTATTCCGCTTGATTTTTTTTTGTAGAAATTAAATTCATTTTTTTTAAATATTCTTTTAGTTTGAAAATTCAACTATTCCAGTTAATGATTCATGGTTTTTAGTTGAAAATTCATCTTTTTGGATTAAAATTCAACTGTATGGTTGGAAATTTGTCTTTTTGTTTAAAAATAATTCTTTTTGTTTGAAAATTAATCTTCTGGTTGGAAAATTCATCTTTTTGGTTGAAATTAAAACTATTTGCATGCCAATTAAACCCTTTTGTTGAAAATTCTTGTTTTTTTCAATTTCGTGTATTTCCGTTGAAGATTCATCATTCTAGTTAAAAATTAATCACTTCGGTTTCCATTTTTTTTGTGGGTAATTCATTTTTTTAACTGAAAATTTAACTATTCCACGTTTGATTGAAAACTGATTTTCTTAGTTGAAAATTCTTGTTTTTTTTTTTTTTTTAAACTAGTCTTTTTTTTCTGTAGAAAATCAATCTTTTTAGTGAAAATTCAACGATTTCGTTAAAAATTTAGAATTTCTTGTACTATAATTTGTAAATGCTTTCTATATTAAACATATTAATTGAATCTCTAGAAACTGCAAAAAAAATTATTTATAATAAATTCGCGAAACTGTATGCATATTTCGAGTAGATTATTTTTAAAAGTGGAAACTATTTCAATGTCCCCGTACTATGAACGGGAAAAAATTAAGAATCAACAATAATTAATTATTAGTAAAATTTATTATTATTATATTTAACCATTTTTTCCGTACAACCTGGAAAAAATCTGGAATTGTCGGGGAATTTTTTTTAGGATTTGAGTAGACACCTAGTTACCTAAAAAAATTAATTTTTTTTATACAGGATAACCTGGAAAAGTCATGGATTAAAAAAAATTTTATTTGTTTTATTTATTTTTTATTTTTTAGAAACGCTAGAAGCACTGATTTATCCACATTTTCCACTTTAAAGGCCAAGTACAATAAAGTTGGTTTCTAAAAAGGTTTATATTAAAATACGAATGAATTTTTATAACATTTGTTAATTAATTATTTAATTAATTATTTGTCGGCAGAATTTTGAAACTCTGATGCGTAGTTAATGACACTTGGGGGAATATAGACAAGTGAATCCTCTGAACGCTCATGCAGGATATCCACCTTGTAAATCCTGTTAAGGATAATCCTTAATATATATATGTATATTGTATATACACATATAGTCTAGTGTTGCGGAACTTACAGCAAGCTAGCGGTTTTGATCAAATGTTTCCTCCAACGAGATTCAGAATATAATGTCTATATTGACTTCTATGGCTGCTTTGAAGCCAGTCAAGGCGAAGCTTCTCTGTTTTGCATAAAAATATATCCTTTGAGTGAGATTCAGAGAATATTAGTACTAACAAACACTGTTTATAACATTCCCTCTAAATCTGAATTAGTGCATTAATTTTTGACTATTTTTAGTTAAATTAGCATTTATTTCTACTAATTTTACTACTAATTTTCTACTAATTTTCTGCGAGTCTATTTTATAAACGATAAAAATAAAAATCATACAAAAATAATATGTTAGTAGACTTTAGAGATTAAAATTCTCTCGAAACAGGGGAAACAGTGTGATTTTTTTACAAAAATAGGGGAATAAATAAAA